>ML986934.1:0-23186 GCA_010094045.1 Lojkania enalia | reverse complement strand
CCTATCCTAGAGAAGTCCGCTTCTTATACTTCCAAAAATGGATAGAAACGACGAAAGTAGTAGAAGAATATCTTAATATAATAGATTGGGATAAGGCTGTATATATAGTACGGAAAGTAGTAGCCTTCTTACAAAACGAAGTGCTAGTAAAATACTAGATACTAAAGGTATCATGATATAAATAAGAATAGGACTACTAGATTAGAGAAGATAATAACCCTCGTATAAACTAATACCACCTAGTATATTTTAAGATAGTATAGATATCGTATATTAAACGATAATATAAGGCCTACTAAGGAAGAAAGAAAAGTATAGGTATATAGCTAAGACGATTAAATAAAGACGAAGTACTAGGAAACCCTGTAAAGTAAAAAGCTATAATAGAATAGGAAGTTACTAAATAAACCTAAAACTATATAGTACTTAAACCTAGACCTCTATTATTTAAAATATATGTTAGAGGAAGGCTATAGTATAAATACCTAGAACGGAAATGTCTAAAATATATATCTATAAAAGAAGTAATAACTTACTAGCCTAAGATAATTTAGCTATATAGGAACGTAGGAGAATACTACCTTATAATACCTAGATAGTACTACAGCTATAAAGTATATATACTTATTAATAGTAGAATAATAAAGAATTATATAGCTAACAATTATATTACTAGAAAAGGAATACCTATAATATAACTAAAACGATCTTATATAATTTAAACTATAGAAGGGAAAGATTTTTAGAAGAAAGTTATATATACTATAGAACTAGGAGAGTTCGAAATTCTAGAAACAATCTAATAAGGACAAACATTCTAAATTGTAGAGATTACTGACTATAATATTATCCTAGAAATCCTATAGTTAAGAAAAGAAAACTCTTAGATAAATTAGCAAACGGGATAAATTATCCTTAAAAACTCTAGCTAACTAATTAAGGAATAACTCGCTATAATAGTAAAAGAAGTAGTAAAAGAATTATTCTTAATAGAAAACGTATTATATAATATACCTAAAGAATACTAATATTTAATAAAACAATTCTAAGAACTGCTATAATACCTACCTAAATATAGAGAATATAATTATAAAATCAAACTATAACTAGGAAAAGAACCTAGATACGGACTAATATATAGCCTAATACTAAGGGAAATAGAGGCTCTAGAATAATATGTAGACGAATACCTGAAGAAAGAAATAATTAGAGAATTAAACTTACTAGCAGTATACCCTATACTCTTTATAAATAAGAAAGGAACAACCGACCTATAAATATATATCGATTACCGCACCTTTAATAATATTATAATAAAGGATTAATATCCCTTACTACTTATTCATAATTTAAGAAACTAATTAAGAGAAGCTACTATCTTTATAAAATTAGATATTTAGAACGCGTACTATTAAATCCGTAATAAAAAAGGAGACGAATAGAAAATAGCATTTAGAATAAAAAAGGGACTCTTTAAATACCTAGTTATACTATTTAGACTTATTAACGCACCAGCCACCTTCTAAAAACGAATTAATAAGATATTAAGACTCTACCTTAAATAATTCTATATAGTATATTTAGACGATATTCTTATATATTTAAAAATAAAATAGGAATATAAGGAATATATTAAATAAGTACTACGCGTATTATAAGTAGTAAAGCTGTACCTTAAAGTAAGGAAATATAAATTCTATACTACGAGAATAGACTACTTAGAATTTATTATCGAACTAGAACAACTATAAATAGATCTAAACAAATTAGTAGTAATTAGAGACTAGCTAATCTTAAAGTCGGTTAAAGATGTCTAATTTTTTATAGGATTTTATAACTTCTATCGAACTTTTATTAATAATTAGAGCGATATAACTATACCTCTAACTCAACTATTAAAGAAAGATGTTACCTTTATATAGGGAAACGAATAAGAAAAAGCCTTCTAAGAAGTTAAGAAATAATTTTAGTAAGAACTAGTACTAAAACTCTATAACCTAGAAAAGAAAGCTTTTATAGAAACTAACGCATTAGGAATAAGAATAGCTAGAATCCTCATATAAATCTATAATAGGAAACGATATCTAGTAGTATATTACTCACGAAAACTTATACTAGTAGAGATGAACTATAATATATACGACTAAGAACTTCTAGCTATTATAGTATGCTTTAAAGAATAGCGTATATACCTGCAAGGAGTAAAATAGTAAACTAAAGTCTATTACGATTATAAGAACCTTACTACCTTTCTTACTACTAAAACTCTTACCCCTAGATAAGTTAGATAGTTATAAGAATTAGCTATATTCGACTTTAAGATTATCTATATTAATGGGAAATAGAACCGAAGAGTAGACGTACTAAATAGATTATCGGGATACGAGTAAGAGAAAGGAACTATAACTATACTACTAAGAAAATAATAAAATAGAAGTATAGTATATAATTACTTACAACTCGCAGCAACAACTATTATTAAAGAAGTAAGCTGGATAATACTAATTAGATTAGTAATAGACAGGATACCCGAAGAACTCTAAGAATAAGAACTAGAATAGATAGATAGACTACTATATATCTATAATTAAATCTACGTACTAGCTAAAATTAGAAAAGAATTTATTAGGTAATTCTACAAAGCCCCTACTTACAGATATTAAGGAACCGAAAAAATGCTAGAACGAATCCTTAGGGGATTCTACTTTTCTAAAGTAAGGGAATAGATAAAGAATATATTATAGGAATACGCAAACTATTAATAAAATAAATCTAGTAGATATATACCCTATAAACTATTATAAAACTTAGAAATATCTACTAGACTATAGATAGAAATTACTATAGACTTTATTATTAAGCTACTAAAGTTAAAAAACTACCTTAAGAGAGAAGTATATAACTCTATTATAATAATTATAGATAGGCTTATAAAGTATACCTACTTTATCCCCTATAATAAAGTATTATTAGTAGAATAAGTTGTAAATATCTTTCTAAAATGGATTGTAGTATAGTATAGAATATCCTAGAAGATAATTATAGACTAAAATACTAAGTTTACTTTAAAGTTTTAGCAAATAATTATAAATTTACTAGGAATTAAATATAAGATATCTATAGTATTTTACCTATAAATAGATAGATAGATAGAATAAATAAACTAAATAGTAGAATAATACTTATAGTACTACCTTAACTATAGATAAAATAATTGAGTAATACTACTACTAATAGCGCAACTCGCGTATAATAGTATTATATATAATATAACTAGAGTATTACTATTTATAGTAAACTATAGGTATAAACTAAAAATATACAACACCCTAATTAAAGTAGTATTATAGGTATTCTAAGTATAAGAACGAGTTAAGATTATTTAATAAACATAAGACTTACTAAAGAAAGATTTCTAGTTCCTATAATATACTATAAAGAAATACTATAATAAGAAATATAAATAACCACCTTACTTTAAAAAGGGGGAAAAAGTTTAGCTGCTAAGACGAAATATTTAAAGTAAACGACTAAGTAGTAAACTAGACTATATTAAAATCGGACTATACGAGATTGAAGAATAGATATTACCTGTAAACTATCGACTTAAATTACCTACAACTATAAAAATCCACCTAACCTTCTATATCGCATTTATAGAAAAGGTACCTTAGGATGTTAAACTAGTAGTATATAACGCGGACGTATATAGAGAAGACTAGAAATAGAAAGTTAAGAGAATAATAAAGTATAAAATACGGAATAGTAAATAGTACTATCTAATAAAATAGTTAGGAATAGATAAACATGGGAACCTATAGAACAATACCTAGGAACTAGAAGAAAACCTCAGCCCTACGGTATTATAGGTATATTATAAAACCCAAATTTACGAAGAAAACTTGGAGATAGAGTAGTAGGATTAAATAATATTAGCTGTATTATAGGAGGCGACTCTACTTTAGGAAGAAGACCCGCCTTATAATCTACCTCCTCCTCCTTCTTAAACTACTTCTACGCATGTTTATAACCCTCTACCTATCTATACTTCGCTTGTTTACAAATTTTATAAAGACGCTGAATCTTTATATAAACTACTACTACCTTATTAAGAAGTTACTCTAACTTCTCCTAGACTAGATAGATCTCCTCCTCTAGTTTCGTAACTTTAGTATCCCACTTTATTATTAGGAAGAATTAGGAATAAACTAGTATTATAGAACTATAATATATAAGTAATTTAGGTATTGCGATCCGCGTTATATAATAAACGTATATTAGTATAAAGGTACTCTAAACAATATAATTTTTTAGATATTTTCTTTTTATCTATCTTATAAGTTAACCCCTTATAGGAATATTAGGAATAAAGTATAATCGTTTTACCTAAATAGTCTATACGATTAGTATAATAGTATCTACTCAGAGTTAAATAATAAAGGGGAGGTATTAGGAATATATATAGTCTCAGCAAAAACAGCGTATTAACCCTACTATATACTAGTTTAGAACGGGAAAACTCTTAGGCTAAGAGTTTAGAGGGGGAAGATAGTATTACGGACATTCTTATAGGAGCCCCTATACTAGACCTAATTAAGATCTAGGACTCTATATAGCTAGAAGAATAAGGCTAATATAAGGTACGTAATACGCTTAGTAGCTTAGTTAACTGAGTGACTAAGCAAGAAGAATAATAAGGGAACTAAATTATATTTAACAACCTTACAACTCCAATCTTTATAGCTCTTTATAGTTAACTTAAATATCCTTTATATACTCTACTTATATACTTCTATTATAAGCCTATAAGAATAATACACTTTATAGTATATAATTACTCTTAGTTATTACCCCCGCCCTGCACCTAGCTAATTAGAGGCCGTTACAGGCAGGCTCTATACTTATCGTCTAAGCTAGAGTAATAAGACTTTAAGTAGGACTACTAAAGTTTCTAATCTATAAGCTTATTCGAATAGTAGTATATATTCTAAATTATATACTAACAGAGGTACTATAATAGAAAACACCCTATAAAATTATATAGAGGAGAAAGCCGAAGGTTTATTATATACGTTTAATTAGCTGTTAAGTATATATATTTAATCAACTATTAAAGCGTATAGATAAACTAGAATTAAAAGTTCTAATCAGATACCTTATTAGATATAACTCTACTAATATTTTTAGGATCTAGATACTTATAAAGAATAAGATTATATATACTTATAATATAGTATTTAAGCTAAATAAGTTCTATAATAGACCTGAAAGCTATACTAATAAATTAGTTATTAAAGAAGCTATTAAGCTTCTAGTATTTCTAGAAGAGTCTATATCAGACGATATAACTATTAAAAACCTACTAATATTAAGATAACACCGTTAGAATTAGTAATATAAAGCTATACCTAAGCTTACTAAGTTATAGGTAAAGGGTAAAAATACTAAGAAAATAGAGTAATTATATAAATAGGAGTAACTATTAACTCTAGAATATTCTAATTTAGGGCTATCTAAACAAAACTAAAGTAAGTTAGATTAATAGAAGCTGTCTACTACCTAGTTTAATAGCTATATTCCTAATCGATATTAGAATAATACTTTAAAATGTTAAGACCTCGATTTTAGTACTAATAATATTATTAAAGGACCCTAACAAACTTATTAAAACGCTAATCTCTATAAACTAGAATAATAGTAGACTTATACTATATTATATAGTAGATTAGTTAGTAATTACCTATATATATTTTTATCTATATTTAAGTATCAGCTGATAATAAAGATATATAGAACTTAGCTTCTAAAGGTACTTTAATTATATTAAGAGCTTACTTATTACTAGTTTAGTAAGTAGTTCTAAGAGGCTATCTAGAAGGAATATTACGAAGTCTAAAGTAAAGGCTGCTTTATAAAGATAATATATATAGTAGAGACTATAGATATAGAAGTACTACTTTTAATATAGATATTTATATATAAATTTAATAAGAATAGCTACCTCTATTACTTTAAAGTATAACTAGTAGTCTAAGGTAACCTACAGCAGCTATATAAAGATATATATACTGCTACCCTAACTAGATAAATATTCTAAACTATTATAGCTATTACTAACCAATTTAGACTAGATCTACTCTAGTATAATATACTAAATACCTTTCTTAATGCTTAGATCTATTAGAAGCTTTATATTAAAATGCTAGATAGATTTAAAAAGAATAGATAGCTGCTATAGGTGTTAAAAGCCCTATATAGACTAAAGAAGTTACTACTCTTATAGTATAAGGAACTGAGAGAGATACTACTATTACTAGGATTAATACTAATTAGAGGATTTCTATACGTCTATATTAATAAATAGCTAATACTATTCGTCTACATTAATAATATTATTATAGCTATTTATCCAACTAATTAATACCTATATTAGAGGTTTAAGACTTAGCTTAGTAAGTACTATAGCTTTAAGTACTTTAGACTAATTAAATAGTTCTTAGATATATATATTATTTAAGATACTAATATATATATAATATACTTAGTATAAAATATATATATTAATAAGGTTATTACTAAATATAATATTATTATAATAGAATACTATTCTAAAGTACTTATAACTATTAACTACCTTAAATAGTCTATAGAGGAACTAAATTAAACCTAGACAAAGATATACTAAGAATTAGTTAACTATCTAGTCTTCTTAATATAGTTTATACGTCTAGAATTAGTGTGCATATATGTAATTTATACCTCTTACTTAACTAATCTAGAATAAGCGTATATTAGCTCTATTTGCAAGGTCTAGAGCTATATTATTAATACTAAATATTAAGTACTGTAGGTATAGGTAGTAAACGAAGGAGGTATCTAGGAGTACCTTACAATACTGTAGGATTACCGTAACCCAGTATTCTTTAGTATATTAGATGCCGTATTTACTAATAATATCGAGATACAACGAAGCTTGTAAAGATATATATTCTAGCTATTCGGTATAACTGTTAACTAGAAGTCGACGCTTTAACATACTATTATAAAATCAACTATTAAGGTAGAGCTACTAGTACTATCTCTCGCGGGATCGGAGATAGAAGAGTAGTATCGTCTGTTTAACGGACTATTACTAAAGCTTAATCAGACGCCTATTATCTAGTATAACAACTAGCAGACCGTAGGAATTATCACGAAAGAGTAGGACAAGCTTGCTACTAAGCTTAAGTATGTTAATATTTATTAGAATTAGGTTCGCTAGAAAGTCGAGCAACATTAACTCTATATATAATAGAAGCCTACAGATTAGATGCCTACAGACGGAATAACAAAGATACTTCCTCACTAGAAGCATACTGAGTTTGTGCGACAACTTCACCTTGTAGACATACAATCAAAGGTTCAAAGGATGGAGAAGGAGATTAAGTAAGTTATCCTTTCGTCGCCTATCGACTACAGGATAAGGGGGTGTGTCACGGTTATGGAAGGAGACGTCTGGTAGATGTGCAGGTGAGAGCGACTGCTTGTAAAGCTATGGGAAGTTAGGACTGCACATTAAAAGGCAGGTTCTTTGAACTTGCATCAACACACACATATACACGGATACAGACACAGAATAATAGACCCTCTTTTACCCTTATAGAAACTACAACCCAGATAACGCCAGATGGAAACTAGTGGGTGGAGCCGGGGGTCTCCTATTACAGACCGCAACAATTACGACTGACCTATTCTCTGCTCGCAACACCCTTACTCACCGCATCATTGGGCCCAAATCTTCTGGAATTTTTAGGCTTAACATTAGTCAAATGAAGAACGGGGACCGAACAGGGGCAGTATTATTCCGGGATGTTGCTGCGTATATTGGGATACACAAAGATGGGGCTTCCACAAAGATCGTCATGGTCAACAACCTCAATCTAGACTCAAGCTGGCGTACCAAGTCCACAGGTACCATTGCAGCAACTGGCCCCGACCTTGGTACAGCGACAACCGAGGTTTGGCTGAAGGTTCAAGCAGACATCACGCCGGCGTTCTCGGGAACTTCGGAGCAGAGAACTACTTCCTTTTGGTATAGCACGGATGGCAATAAATATGTTCAATTAGGGCCGGCTTTCCCCATGACTAATACTTGGCGATTCTTCACGGGCTATAGGTATGGAGTGTTCAACTTTGCGACTAAAGAATTTGGGGGGCAGGTTATTGTCGAAAGCTTCTCTATGCAGCTTACTTGAATGGAATTCAAAATTCATGTCTTGCTAGGGATTTTTGGTCAATCTGGAGTGAATTGTGGGATGATTTGACTAGCTGATCTATCTCTAGACCATTAGTCGAAGTTGGAAAACTTAATAGAACCCCTTTTACGTCGTCTCAATGGTATCAAAGTCTAAATAGATAACTCGTCTCCTATAAAGAATCGCAATATTACCGTAGTAGTACTAATAAACTTCACCCAATAGATTAGGACTTGTTTTATTCCTAGAACAGGACATATCTTTAGATATAGTTTTTCTAAGCCTACTAATCTTTCTATAGTAACTTACCTATTACTATATTTTAGCCTACCTCGTTTATTAGACAGATTGCTCTACTAAATTAGCGAGTTTCTACTTATATAATAGCCTAGCAACAATCTATAATATAATTATTATACGTTATAATAAGCTACGATAAGCTATAATAAACTACTATTATAGATCTTAATAACTAAATAAATATATTAGAACTAATCGAGCTTTAAGATTTAATATAAGAGATCCTACTAGAGAAGCGAGATTTAGAAAGCTATATAATAGACTTAGTTACTCTACTAGCTAAACTATTAAGTCGGTTTAATCTAAAAGTAACTAAAATATATTTAATAATATACTCTATAAGCGATTATTCTATATAAGCGAGTAAGTTACCTACTACTAGTATTAGGCTTTAAATGCGACTAGCTTAATAATACTATAAAATATTAATTAGATATTCTAATATAGAATTAATAAGTACTATATCCGTCTAATTTATATATATAAGTATTATATCTAGATATTTTATAGTATATATACTATTTAGTACTAATAGCTCCTACCAACGCCTTTTACCTTCTACTATACTAGAAGCCTTTTTAAAACTCTATTTAACTAATAGAGTACCTTCTTTCTATATATATTTTCTTTTATACTACTTATACTATATAAAATTCTTAATAGCTATAATGTCTTATAGTTTTAAGTTATAGGTTAATAATATAGAATTATCTAACCTAGGGTTAAAATAGCCGAATTATATCCTATAAAGATAGTAGCGATTTATCTCTCTTTTATTAGCTATCTTTTTTCTAAAAGAACTAACTATATAAATATTTTAGCTCTACTACTCTATCTATTATTATTATACTAGCCTTTTATATTCGAATCGCTTATACTCTTTAGAATAGTCTAGTAGTAATTTCCGATACTATAAATACGTCTCCTACCCCTTTTAGCTTAATAGCTAGCTTAGCTAGATATATAAAAACCCTAATATCTAGTAATAGGTAAAATACTAATCTTAGAGCTAGTAAAGAACTTATTTAACTAGAAAAGTAGACTAGAATAAATATTTATCAAATATTTAAAGAATTATAAAATTATAGTACTATCTAGTACTTTTTAGCTTAGAGTAGTATAGAATAGAATATAGATACTAAAGACTTAGAAAGACTATAATAATAGATATAAGGTAAATAAAATTAGAAGAATTTTAAATAACTATAGAAGATAAAATAATAATATAAAGTAGATAATATCTCTATAATTAATTTAGCTATTATTATACTAGAAAGAGTATAATTATATTATAGAATTAGCTTCTACCCGATTTTATACTACCTTACTTATTATATATAGACCTGAACCCCTAATATATATATATATATAACCTAATATCTATCTTCTTTTTCTTTTTATCTAGATGTTTTAAACTATTATAGTAGTAGTATATTAGTTATCTATATAGCTTAATCTAATACTTATTTATCTAGTATTAATAATCTAATATATATTACTATAATATTATATCTAGATTCTTAATTAGGCTTTAGAGTCTAATTTAAGTATATTCTTAGACGCCTATAATAATACTATACTAATATAATATATCTTATAAGTAAGTAGCCTATATAAGTAAGTAGTCTACTCTATTATTAAAATACGATACTTAAGCTTTTAATAATAATATAATAATAAAATAATAAGAATATAGTTGTAATAGGCTAGTATAATAGATTACAGCGTAGTAATAATAGATAGAATAGTAGGGCTAAAATGTTCGTATATTTAGTTCTCTTAGAAAAGAGATAGCTGATAAAAGAGAAATAAATCGCTACTATCCCTGTAGGGTACAATTCAGCTATTTTAACCCTAGGTTAGGTAACTCTATATTATTAACCTATAATTTAAAGCTATAAGATATTATATTATCTTTTTTCTTAGAAGGCTGTCGTCGCGACAGCTTATATAGGATAAATATCGCTAGAATAGACTAGTAGAGCTACTCTAAGATAGGTGCTGTTATATAATCTAGAATTCCTTCTAGGTTAAGTAGTATATTATTACTACTACTTTTATCTTTACCTAGTAAGATCGACCCTTAGGAAATCTTTATTACTTACTACCTAGAACCGTATAAGTAAACGGCGCTAGTAGAGTAAACGCTGATTATAAAAATACTACTCCCCCCGCCTATTCTACTTCTTTAATCCTTATACTTCCTTAACTACCTTAATAAATATAATTCCCTCAGTCTTTAGCTACGCATTTAGTATAGTTATTATAGCTCTATATAGAATATAATAGAGTACTTTATAGCTAACAAGGGCTAGTAGATATATATACTTACTACCCGCGCCGCCCGCCGCCCATTTTTCTATTCTTGCTACACTCCTCTATATATACCCTTCTTGTACTCTTCTCAGCGCCTTTCTAGTTTATAAATAGCTAATTTACGCCTAATAGGTTTATAGCGTATAATATAGTACTTACTCTAGTCTAGAAGCGCTATATTAAAGAGGTTAAGAGTAAGAAACCCTATACTATCTACTATTTCTACTATTTAAAGCGTCTAGCTCGTGATAAGCTATATAAAGTAGATAGTAACTGTAAATTTGCTTCTTTAGACCTACTTATAGTAGAATATCTCTACGAAGGTATTTAATATAATATCTATCTCTACTAACGTACTATATAAGCGAGCTAATTACTTAAGCGAGCTGATTATAATACTAAGACTATACTAAAATCGCGACTACTTTTCGTAAAATATTATACTTTCTTATATTCTATTATACTATATAATATAGTAGCCTATTCTTCTATATCTATAGCATTATTTTTACATATCTACGAGTTATACCTAGTCTTACTATACTACCTATAGCACCTTTAAATCGGCTAGCCTCTATTAACGCGCGCCTTCTTTCTATCCTTCTTCCTATTAGTATAAGTGTTAAACTCTTTTAGAGTAGTTAATTAAGCGCCTTCTTTAATTATTAGGTTGTCTTTCTTCTATATACACTTTCTTTTATACGATCGACGTTATATAGCAATCTTATTAGCTATTTAAAGCTTAGTAACCTAAGCGTATAATAGTACGTTTTTATATATTATATATATAGCACCCTTTATAAACTATTTAAACGCTTCTACTATTAAAATAGGCGAGCTATCTAAATACTTTTAAACTCTTAATCGAACGTACATAGATTACGACCTAAATTCGATAGGATTACTTAGTATTTTTAACTTCTAAGGGGTATCTTTAACTATAAGAAATATTAGTATATATAGTCGAACTTTAAGCTTTAATAGTACTATATCTAGATTAAATAGAACTAGGCTAGCACCTTAAAAGATATTTAAGATATTACTCTTTATAATTGCTATATTAAAAACTGCTTTAAAGTAGAATAAGAACTCGATTTTTATAATATAGTTAATATAACCGCGTATTAGCTGCTTAACTTAGTACTTATATATAATTTTTAAAGGCGAGAAATAACCTATATCTAGTAGCTATAGTAGATACGATAAATATAGAAGTATATAGAGAGTAATAATATTCTTTTTCTTATAGAGTATTACGAATACAGAATGCTAAAAGGTACCGCCTCTATAGCTAGGGCTTAATCCAATATCAGCTACTGTAGAGGTTAAATCAGACGAGGACCGATAGGGTAATAATAGGTAGAAGTATATTAGGGACCAGTTATTAGATAGTAAGTAGTAGAACTATAAGAACTAGAGAGATAATTAGTTAGATAATAAAGTATAGTATAACTTATATATATAACTATAGTAGAAGTATCAGGTATAGTAGGATAGACCTGATAGACCTAACAGATCTAATAAGCTAGGCTTAGTAGTCTTAGACTTAACTATATAAGAAGAGAGATCTTTTTATAAGATTAAATCCTTTATAGTTATTCTCGCAGATTTATCTTATTACTCTATTAAACTTTTAAATATACTTGTTACATTCGAAGAACCGGTAAACCTAATACTCTCTCTTTACTAAAGCTACTACCTCTAACCGATTTAACGTAAATAAGGCCCTAGTACGTATATAACTATAATAGTAGTTGTTATATATACCTGTAGTATATAGGTTAGTAATATAATAACTACCTAATATTAAGAAAATAGGAACTATTTAAAGATATCTACTACATTACAAAGTTAAGTTACAATAATTTAAAGGCTGTAAGCCCTAGAGGAAGCTATAGCATAGAAAGTACAGGAGTAGGAGACCTATATTATATAGATGTAATATAAGCTAGCCGCAGCTAGAGCCGACCTAGCTAAAGCTAAATAATAAGTATAAGCTAAGATAGCTTTACTAAGAAAGTTTAATAGTAAGAAAGAATATATTAACCCTTTTCTTATATTAATAGAGCTGTACTTTAGGTTTAATAGTACGACCTTCTTCTTAGACGAGGATAAGATCTTAGCTATAATAATAAATATAGAAGAGATACTACTAGTATAGGCTGAACTATTTATAGTAGATTAGCTGGAGAATAGAAGCAATATAAAGAAGACTAGGAAATCCACAGACGAACTCTTTAAGAGCTGGGAAGGATTTAAGAATAAGGTCTAAAATGTCTTTAGAGAAGTAGACGCAGAATAGGAAGTATAAAGAAAGCTACTAAGGCTAACCTAGACTAAGAGAGTAATAGATTATACTACAGAATTCTAGAGACTTAGTACTAGATTAGGATAGAACAATAGTATATTAGCAGGAATCTTCTATAAAGGTCTTAAGGATAAGGTTAAGGATAACCTAGCTAGAGAAGAAAGGCTAATAGAACTATTAGAAATAATCAAATTAGCGGTTAGGATTAACAACTGTTAGTATAAGTAGAAGATAGAGAAAAGATTTCAGCCGCAGACATTCGTGCTAGTAAAGAAAGAAAGTAAGATAGCGCTATAAGATAGTAATCTAATAGTCCTTAGAAAAGTCGAAAAGGACAAGGGAAAGAACTACCAATAATTAAGGATAAGTAATCTTAAGAAAGAAAGGCTTAAGGAGGGAGCGTACCTTCTATATAGATAGAAAGGGTACTACGTAAAAGAATATTTAAGTAAAAAGAAGGAAGCCTAAATAATAACTACGCAACCTACTAATAGATACTAATAACTAATAAGGTACTAGACGTATTATATAGATAATAGATGTGGGACGTACCGTTTATTAAAAGAAGGAAGCAATTATTAGCTACAGCTAAAAAGGGTAGTAGTAGTTATTAGAAATATAGAATATCTATTAAACGTACTAAAACTCGATAGTATAATAATCCTAGAAAGAATAAAGTAAAAGAAGTGCTGGATCTATAATAAAATATATTAGGTAAAGCTATACTCCTAGGAATATTAGAATATCCCGTTCGAAGAAACAACATTCTGAGACAGTTAGAATATACTAGAAGCTATAATAAAATCAGCAGGAAAGGTTATAAATAAAGAAATATTCGAGTATATATAAGAGATATACTAAAGCTACCCTATAGAGCTGGTAAAAGGTAAGAAAGGGAAATACACGCTACTCTATAAGAATAGCTATAATAAAAATTGGGCTAGCTGCTATTAGGACAATTACTAGACATATAAGGGTATTAAGATAAAGCTAAAAGTATAGCTAAGAATAGATATATAATTGTTACTAAGAATCTTACTATCTTAAGATAAAATAGAAGATTACGTAGAAAATAGGTATTATTAGATTTATAGAAGTCTAATTCACCTTAGAATAGAGTATTTATACCGGCTCAGTAAAATTATCGTAGAAGCTAAAGAGCTAAGGAAGGTAGTTTTAGAAGTAAGAAAGATGTAAAGAGATATTAGAGGATAACTTAATATTACAGCTTATAAGATAATAGGAGCAAGTATATCTAAGGAGGAGAAACGTTCTAAGAATAATATATATTTAGAGGAATATAAAGCGCTAAGCTAGAAATAATATATAGTTAGATGCTAATACTACTAAGATATATTTAGGGTACTTAAATAGTAAGGATTAAATAAAGACTACTAACTAATTAAATAGTAATAGTATTTCTTAGAATAGAAGTATAAGATATACAGTAAGTAAGTAAAGGCCGCTTATATCTAAAAACTATAGATAAGGTGCGGTATAGATAGATATCTATTATATAGAAGAGAAAAGGAGAAGGCAGGGTTCTCCCCACCTTAGTTAAAAAACTAAGTAGCCCCTAAGGCGATAGCTATACTAAGAAACTAGGTAGGAAAGCTATTAAAAGGATTACTAGTATAGTACCTTTATATATAGTACTCCGAGCAGAGTTTAACGGGAGGAAGTTTAGAGTACTACTTGATAGTAGAGTTTTAGACACGTTTATATCAGCGTAATAGGTTTATAAGAATAATATAGAGTAGAGGGAAAAAGTAGTACCTTATATAATACACCTAGCAGATAATAAGCTAATAGACTATAATAGAGGAGTTATACTAATAGAAACTAAAAAGCGAGCGCTTAATATTATAAGATATAGTAATATAAGAAGTATTAATATTATAAACCTAGGAAAATTTAACATGTTACTAGGTATAGACTAGCTAGCTAAATATAATCCTAAAGTAGATTAGTAGTAAGGGATAGTTTATAGGTTATAGAACCGATCTAAAATAGAACGGGTAGTAGGATAGTATAAGATAAGGCATCCTTCGGGTCTATAGTTAATATAGAGAGTATTAGTAGCTATAATAGTAAGATATCTTAAGAAGATAAAATAGATACTAGATATCGTTGTAGTTTGAAAAGTATATAAGGAACTATAGGACGATAGTATATTTTAAGAAATCTAAGAGGATTATAGCGAATTTATAGGGCTATATAAAGAAGCGGAGAATAGAAGGTTATTTAAGTATAAAGAATATAACTATAAAATTATTATTAAAGATAAAAAGAAACTAAAACCTAGTCTAATATATAACTTAAACTAAGAATAAAGAGAAGAACTTAGAAAGTACATCTAAAAGAATTTGGTAAGAAGGTATATACGACTAAACTAGAGCAAAATAGTATTACTAATATTATTTATACCTAAGAAAAACAGTAAACTAAGGTTATATATAAACTATAAATAGCTAAATAATATAACTAAGAAAAATAGATACCTGTTACCTAGGATAATAGAACTTATAAGTCGGTTATAAGGAGCTAAGTAGTTTATGAAGTTTAATATAAGGGAAGGATACTACTAAATTTGGATAAAGAAGGGCTACGAATAGAAAACGGCGTTTAAGATAAGAGAAAGTCTCTTTAAATACCTAGTAATACTATTTAGACTTATAAATATACTAGCAACCTTCTAAATAGTTATAAATAACGTATTAAGGGAATATTTAGATGTATTCGTAATAGTATATCTAGATAATATTCTAGTCTATATAAACGGATTGCTAAGAGAGTATAAGGAACACGTTAGAAAAGTACTAGAGAAACTATAAGAGTATAAGTTATTTATAACCCTAGAGAAATACGAGTTTTATAAGATAGGAATAAGATTCTTAGGGTTTTAGATATCTAGGGATAGTATTAAGATAGAATAAGAAAAGGTTAAAGTAATACTAGAATAGCTAGTATCTACCTTAATTAAATAAGTCTAGTCTTTTCTAGACTTCGCGAATTTCTATAAGAAATTTATAAGTAGGTACTCTAAAGTAATAGTACTCTTAATAGAAATTACTAAGAAAGAAAAGGGGTTTAAATAGTAGAAAGCGTAGTAAAAAGCTTTCGAAGAATTAAAAGCTTACTTTACCTTAGCATTAATATTAAGGATACTAGACCTAGAGAAGTAGTTCTAAGTAGAAACTAATACTTTAGATAAAGTAATAGGCGCTTGCTTAAGTTAGTAAGATAAAAATAGAAAGTAGAGGCTATAAGCCTACTTTTCAAGGAAAATAAAACTGGAGGAACTTAACTACGATATACACGATAAAGAACTGTTAGTAATAGTTAAAGCGTTAAAAGAATAGTAAGTATACTTAATAGAAACTAAATACCTATTTAAAGTCTAGATAGATTATAAAAACCTTATATATTTTATAATAATAAAAGAACTTATAGAAAGATAAATACGATAGATAGAACGGTTAGCAGACTATAACTTTAGAATAACGCACTAGAAAGGGTTAGAAAATATAGCCGCAGACGTACTAAGTTGTAGAGCTAACTATATAACTAAAGAAAAATATAAAAGAGACGCGATCCTAAGATAGGAATTAGATAGATCCCTTATATACAACTACCTACGAGTTACTTAAGTTACAAAACTAACTATACTAGAGTAAAACTAGTAATAGAAGCTAAGAAACATATAGATAGTAGAGTAATACCTAATAAGTAGTAATAAAGTAAAAGTAATTGAGAACACAACTTAGAAACAACTATATATATATCCGTATATATAGAAGTAGATAATAAAAGAATTACACGAATCGCTAGAATAGAAGTACTTAGGAGTAGTAGAAATAGAGTAAAGGCTAAGGAAGAGCTTTACCCTTACTAATATAAAAAAAGAAGTATAAGATATACTAAACAAGTATTTAGAATGCGGGAAGAATAAAGCTATAAGGCATAAGCCTTATAAATTCTTATAGCTGCTAGAAGCACCTAAAGGACTATAGGAATGGATTATAGTCGACTTTATAACTAAGTTACTAGAATTAGTAAAACTAGAATTAGGAAGAAGATATAACGTACCTTACAAGCGAGCGGCCCATACAAGTGAGCGGTCCACCCCATTACTAAAACGCGACACCTGAGCTTTCAATAATAATGTAACAACAAAATAATAAGAATATAGCTTAAAACGAGAATTAAGTAAACTTAGCCCTCTTAACTACTAAAAGAGGCTAAATAAATAGCAAAAGACGTGCTGCTTTAATATTTAATATAATTCGAACAACTGTACGCTAATAATACGCCGGAATCCGCTTATAGCACAATTATAAGCCTAACTTAAAGAGACTGACGAAACCTAAAGAGGAGGTTATTGTCTAATACATACTTAACCTAGATTCGCGAGGATTTGCGCCTACCTTAGCTGCTGTATAAGATATAGCTAATAGCTTACTTGCTAAGCGCGGTATAGGCTAGATTAGTATATATTAGCCTAGAAACTTTGTTAGACGTACTCCTAAGCTTAAAATACGCCTAAATCGGCCTTATAATCGCTAGAGAGCTCTATGCGAAGATCCTGAGGTAATTAAAAGCTGGTTTAAGCTTATACAGCGTACTAAGGAGAAGTATAGTATTATAAACGAGGATATATATAACTTTAACGAATCTAGCTTTCGAATAGGCGTTATCTTATTACAACTAGTTGTTACAGGTATAGAGAGACGTAATCGACTAAAGGTAATTTAATTAGGTAATTGTAAATGGATTTTAGTAATTTAGGGGATTAATACTGCTAGCTAGGCGCTCCTACCCTTTATTATTATCGCTGGCTACTACCATCTCTCTACCTGGTATAAAGGCGATAATATACCTAAAAACTGGGCTATCGCAGTTAGCAAGAACAGCTAGACAATAAATAAACTCGGTATTAAGTAGTTAAAACACTTTTATAGGTATATAAGGGATCGTATAGTAGGCGCGCGTCGACTACTAATCTTTAATAGCTATAATAGCTATAACTCGCTTAATTTCCAGAAACTCTGCGAGGAATAGAGTATTATTCTACTCTATATACCAGCTCATTTATTATACCTATTACAGCTACTAGATATAGGCTACTTCTTACTATTAAAGCGTGTATATAAAAATTAGATCTTAGTCTTAGCACGCAATTATATCAACTATATTATAAAACTTAAGTTCTTTCCAGCTTTTAAAGCTGCTTTTAATATATTAATTACAAAGGATAATATCTATATAAGCTTTTAAGGAGCTGGTCTAGTCCCGTTTAATCTAGAAGCGGTACTTTTAAAGCTTAATATAAAGCTTTATACGCCAATACTGCTAGTATAAGATAATACCCTATAAGAAGCAAAAATACTAAGTAACGCGCACGAGCTAGAAGCTTAATTAATATTAATTTATAATTAGATTTAAAGGGATATAAGTTCTTCGCCAGCTTCTATTATTAAGAAGCTAAATCAGCTTAAGAAAGGCTCTATAAAAGCGATATATCAGATCGGGTTAATATATAATAAAATCGTCAGCCTTCGAGAAGCGAATAAAGTAGTAATAAAACGGAAACAGCGGAAAAAAAGGCAGATTCAAGCGCAAGGGACTCTAATAAAAGTACAAGGAGAGATGATTATTACTAAAAAGAATAATAAGGAGGAAACTCGGGCTATAATACGCTAATTTAGGGTGCGATTAGGTATAAGCGGACAGTATAAAGCGCGCTGTAGCCGCTGCGGTAAAACTGGGCATAATTCTTATATATGCTAGAAGGATGTAGAAGTTTCTATAGAATAATCGCGCAAGTTGTAAATTGCTATTATATTACTTGGTTGTTAAGCTATACGTATATAAAGGTTGAAAAAGTTAATAGGGTAGACCGCTCGCTTATATAGACCGCTCGCTTATAAGGTACGTTAACGTAATTATAAATATAGTAGATTAGTTAATAAAATATACGTACTTTAGACTAGTATTAGAAATAATAATAGCACCTAAACTAGCGTATAAATTATTATATATAATATTCGCAGAATATAGAGTTTTAAAGTATATTACTTTAGATAGAAATAAGTTGTTTATATCTAAATACTAGTAAAGATAGATAGAAAAGATAGAAATCTAATAATAGATGTTAACTAGCTTCTACCTATAGATAGACGGTTAGATAGAACGAGTTAACTAGAGTCTAGAAATATATTTAAGGATGTATATTAATAAATAATAAGACAATTAGGTCGAATTGTTACCTATAGTATAGATAGCCTATAATAGAACAACCTAAAGTACGATAGGGACTATACCCTTTAAAGCTAACTATAGATAAAAAGCTATTACGTATTAGGAATAGAATAAGAAAGAGTCTCCAATTCTACTAGTAGACTAAAAAGCTAGAGAAATAAAAGAAATCTACAATTAGCTTAGGAAAAGAATTTAGTTAAGAAACCTTAAAATAGTAGAATAAGCTAATAAGCTAAGGGTTAAGGGACTAACCTTTAAAAAGAGAGGTAAAGTTTTCCTATTAACAAAAAACTTAAAGACTAAGAGGCCTATAAAGAAGTTAGATTATAAGAGGATAGGACTATTTTAAATTAAAGAATAGGTTAGACCTATAAATTTTAAACTAAGGCTACTAAAAAATATAAAAATATACCTAGTATTTTATAAGTTAAAACTAGAACTAGTACCAGATAATATACTACTATAAGAAACTGTTAATATAGAACTAAAATAGGAATATAAAGTAGAATATATACTAGTAAGAAAACGGTTTAGACGTTAGTAGAAGTATCTAGTAAAATAGGAAGAATACCTATAAGAGGAAAGTTTATAGAAACTAGTATAGAATCTAACCAACTATACTATAAAGCTAAAGGAGTTTTACTAGAAAGCTAGAATAACAGGTTGTTAAGTAAAGCCTAGTTAGGAAGTAATAGCGATAGTAATATAGAAGGAGCCTCTTACGTAGAACTTAGACTAATAGTAGAAGGCGCCTCAGATATAGCAGACCTCCTCTTCTCTTCCTCTAACTTCTCTTACTCTTCTATTAACTTCACCTCTTATTTGCTAAGATTGAGACTATATTCCTCTAAAGAACGAACGCGCTTCTTAATACATTTCAGATAAGAAAAAGCCACTTAATAGTAACGCGCGGATTCCTTTAGGCGATAAATCCCCTCTTCTTTAATAGCTACAAAATCTTAATAGATAGAGGCAGACTCCTTACAGGCCTTTAATATGTCTGCTAGGAAATAGTAAAGGATACCCTTAGTTAAAGAAAGATTGTAGGATAAACCCTAAGAAAGATACTCTCTATATATAGAAGAAAGGGTAGTATTACTATAATAGTTACGGTTTATAGATTAGTAGTTTAAACAACAGTAAGACGGATCTATTATAATACCTAGTAAAAGAATTAAGAAACTAGTACGGTAATTATAGGTAGAGGTACTCTCGCGTTAAACCCTTAGTATAGTAGAAGAGGAAAAGAAAGAAGAATAAGGCTATACTTGTAAGTCGAGCAGGACCCACCGGAATATATAAAGTACTAACCCCGGGACGGAAGAATATAGATGCGACTTTATAGTATATCTATACTAAGTGTATTAGAAGCTAGGATAAGCTACTAATGATAGTAGAATACTGCACCTAAATAGGATAGATAAGATAATAGATTAAAGAGCTTCGGGACGAACTTATAGAGGGGGGAGTAGGTGTTACGAATATAAAACGCTAAGAAGTACTACCTTTATAACTAGGGCTTAATCTAATATTAGCTACTATAGAGGTCGACTCGGACGAGGACCAACAGGGTAATAATAGGTAGAAGCATATTAGGGACTAGTTATTAGACAGTAAGTAGTAGAACTACGGGAACTAGAGAGATAATTAGTTAGATAATAAAGTATAGTACAACCTATATACGTAATTATAGCAGAAGTATTAGGTATAGCAGGATAGACCTAATAGACCTAATAGACCTAATAAGCTAGGCTTAGCAGTCTTAGACTTAACTATATAAGAAGAGAGATCTTCTTATAAAATTAAGTCCTTTGTAGTTATTCTCGCAGATTTATCTTATTACTCTATTAGACTTCTAAATATACTTATTACATTCGAAGAACCGGCGAACCTAATACTCTCTCTTTACTAAAGCTACTACCTCTAACCAATCTAATATAAATAAGACCCTGGCGTGTATACGACTGTAATAGCGGTTGTTATATATACTTATAGTATATAGGTTAGTAATATAAAGCTACCTAAATTTAAGTAAGTTATAGCTCTTATAGCTGTTAAGAATTAGTAATCGATATATACTAATAGTATAATCTTTTATATACGCGTTAAAGTGCTTTAACTACTTAATACTAATATTATTTATTGTCCAGCCGTTATTAGTAACCTATATAGCCTAGGTTAGTAGAATATTATCTTCTTTATATTATATAGAGAGGTAGTAGATACCTGTAAAGATAATAAAAAGTAGTATTACTTATTCTATTACGTTAATACCCTAGATAACTATAGTCTACTCGTAATTACATAGCTAGAGCTGCTTTAGTTAATTCTATCTCTTAGAACTAGTAACTACTACTTCTATTAATATCACGCCTATTATAAAGTCTAATTTATTAAAGTTGTATATATCTTTATTAATAATACTATACTTAGCTTTTATATTCTATATAAGGTAGAACCAGCCTCTTATAACCCTAGAATCCTTATATTTAGCTCTTAAATAGTTGTACTTTTAATTAAATTTAACCTTAAGCTTAGATATATATTTAATAAAGTTCTCTACCTAGTTCTTTTTAACCTAGCTAGTAGAGCGTACAACTAGTAGTAAATTAGCTATATTTTAAATAGTAGTAAGCCGTAGTAGAAATTCTCTTATATCTAGATCTAGTATATACTAAATAATTACCTACTTCTTAGTCTTACTAAGCTTTATTAAATTAGGCTAGTAATCGTATTATAGAGCTATTCCTCACTTTTATATACTAAATATACTTTAGGAGATATTATAGATTAATATAACACAACGTATAGTTAGTATTACATCTTATTAAAGAGCTTAGAGTATAAGCTGTATTCTAGCTTCTTTCTAAATTAATTCTACAGTTATTAGTTGTAGTATAATACTATAAAGTATAATTATCGCGATTTTAGTAGGGTTTTAACATTATAATTAGCTCGCTTAAGTAATCAGCTCGCTTATATAGTACGTTACCTTAAGAAGAATAATAAGAATTATTTTAAAATATATTCTAGGCTAATATAGCGCACTCTAACCTTCTTATAGTTAATATATCTATAGCTAGATCTATCTACGCTAGAGTATATTATAAAGGTTAATTAAACTATTGAAGCCTTTATTACCGTCTATATTAGTAGTAATAAGACCTAACTAGTTTAAAGGGTCTAAGATACTATCTAAATAGTAGTTAAATAGATTTAGATATATGTTCTAGCTCTTTTTTATATATTCTAATATTAATAGCAATATCTAGACTTGATAAGAAAGATTTTAACTTTCTATTCGCCTATAATAGTAAGAATAGAAAGACCTTATCTAGAATTAAACTTACTAGCTAGAACTATACTAAGATTAGTATAGTATATAAGTGTAAGGCTGAGGAGAATCTTCTTAATATAGATAATAATAAATATACTAAAGTAAAGGAAATAAAGTCTTCTATAAGTTAATCTAGACTATATTATACTATATTATTCTATACTAACGTTTTTAGCCTATTTACCCTGTTAAAAAGGCTCGACTAAATTATAGTAGGAGAAAAGGTTGTAGTAAGATATAAATATTAGTAGATAGTAGTTTTTTTAGATATTAACAGGTTCTCTAGCATTTCTATAGATATAATACCTCGGTTAAGTATCTTATAGCCTAGATTAGCGCTATATTTAGAATAATATAATATTTCTGCCTCCTATATACTATTCTAGTCTATAATATACTATAATATAGTTCTTCTAGTATTAATAGTAGG
>ML986933.1:0-15477 GCA_010094045.1 Lojkania enalia | reverse complement strand
CTTAAAAAGGCTTAGGAGATTATTAGAGAAGAAAAGAAATTCTTGGGAGAGTATATTAGGTTATTAATTTCCTCTAAAGGTTTTAGAAGATTATTAGAGAAGAAAAGTTCTTAGGAGAGTATATTAGGTTATCAATTTCCCCTAAAGGTCTTAGAAGGCTGTATAGAAGGCAGTATATTATTAATAAGGTAATAAGAAATGCTTGGGAGAGTTGTGGTAGGTTATATAAGTAAGAGGAGCGAGCGGCGGTGCAGAGAGAGACTAGCTACGGGAGGGTAGCGGTGTAGTAATCCAGACTTAGTAGTAATCCAGACTTAGTATATAATATGATTCCTTTAGTATATAATATAGAGTATATAGATTAGTTTATAGTAGATAGAATACTTTATATAGTAATAAGTATAGCTTGCTAATTATACAGCGGAGGAATGGATATTCCATAGAATGCTGTATAAGTAGAGTAAGTAAGCGCCGGAGGGAAGCGAGAGAGCGGGGTAGATACTCTAGGGACCTATAGATATAGGGTATCTAAGTAGCGATGAGTTATAGAGATATAGGCTATATAGTATAGCTCTTTAGATTCTAGAAGGGTATAGCAGGAACGCGACAGGTTTTTTTTTGTTTTTTATCGCTCTATATAACCTTTAGTATTACTATATAATTTTCCCAACTGTAATAGGAGGGAAATATCCCTTCTTTTTCTATTAATATTCTATAATAATACTACTAGTAGAGGGTAATAGATTTCCCTCGGAGGATCTGTTGGCGGAGCTGGGGTGGAAAGTATTAAGGGTGGCTACTCTAGCTAATCTAGCAAGTATAAGTTATATAGATAGCGAGCGGGCTGCGTAGATTGGAAGAAAGTTTCCTTTATAGTTGCGGGTGTAACTGGTTAGAGTCTTACTAGCTCTGTTTAATAGAACGGTAGAAGAGCTATCTTTTCTTAGCGATTATGTGCAGGGTGAGTTCTAGAGAAGTTATAAGGTTGTATAGTAGTAACTCTAGCTAGAGTTAGTAGAGAACTATATCTTAGTTATGTATAGTATTTCTTCGGAGGACGTATAGTAGTATCTTACTTAGGAGAGTAGGAAGCTTCCTAAGAGATGTAAATATATTAGTTACAATACTTGCAGTTAGTATAGTACTATTAGTATTCCTTGTAGAAGTTATCTAGTAGTAAAATTATAGATAATAGAGGGTTGGTGCGGAGTATTTATTGCTATATTAGATGTACAGAGGCTATAGTAGTAGTATATATTACTGGAGGAGTATATAAGGAAGAGAGTAAGTACTATTATAGATTTAATAGGATAGATAGATATTAAGAGTTATATTTACTGTTGTGTGAGTATAGAGTATAATTATTGTAAATGTGTTTGTTTATGTAGTAGCAGTAGAGAGTAGGTACGAGAGGATATATTTATTAGTATAAGCTCGTGTTACACAGTTCCTTAGTAGTTTAGAATAATAGATATAGTTAGAGAGATTGGGAATAGAAGGCTGTAGTTAGCTTGTCTAGGAGTATAGAGTATATAAGAGGACAGATATAGAATAGGTTTATTAATTATATATAAGATGGAATTATATTAAGATTATAGAATAGTGTATAAAGTTGAGAGAGTAGTATTATTATAATAATCGTATAGAAGTTATTTTAGGAGACTGTAGGAGGTCCCCTAAAAAGAGTTCTTGGGAGGTTGTATAATTTCCTTAAAAAGGCTGTGTTGCTATCGATAAGAAGAATTATTAGGACGGTGTATGTAGAGTGTGTATAAGCTACTAGGATGTAGCTAAGAGGGATAGTGTTATATAAGCGAGGGGAGCGAGTAGTAGTAGGTTAGGTAAGTAGGATTGCGAGTGATCTAGTCTTGGCATATAATATAATTCCTTTAGTATGCAATATAGAGGATGTGGATTAGTATACAGCCGATAGTATACTCTATATAGTAATAAATATAGCTTGCTAATTATGTAGCGGAGGAACGTAGTTTTATAGAGTACTATATAAGCTAAAGTAACCGGGGGGAAGGTAAGGCTAAGTAAGTATAAAAAGAGCGGCGGCTCTCGGAGGTACTTTATATAGCTGGAGTATGCGGAGTAGTACGGGATACCTTAGTATCTAATAGTATTAGATATTTATAGGGGGTCCCTATAGGTAGGGCTATATAACCGGGTAGGGAGTTACGCGGATATAATAGGCTATATAGTATAACCCTTCAGTTCCTGGTAAGGAAGGTATTAACTAGCTTTAGTTCTAGTTTTTCCTTAGATATTTATATATATTAGGGGTTAGGTATACCCCTTAGAATAGCGTATAGAGATAGTGTGTAGATATTCTCGGGAGACTATATTACCTAGCGGGTATTTTAATAGGATGTTATAGAATAGGAGATATTATACGTATATAATTAGCTTATTAAAAAGCTATATAAGGCTTTATATATCGCGTAGGTTTTTATTAGAAAGGCCTAGAGGGTATTACTATTAATAAAGTATCTAAAATTCTTGGAAGGTTATAGTAGAGTAATATAGAGAGGGAATTTAGTATAGTAGAGGCTGTATCGCGTAAGTTATAGTTTTTATTTCTTAGTAAAGTTATATACGGTATACTAATTTTCTAAATAGATTACGGTGTTATTTTTATAGTAGCTATAGCTAATAGAGAAGCGTAGTAGGATTAGCTGCGCTAATATTTTACGGAGGTGGTATATATTATACTATTACGTGGGTTAATACGGTGGATTTAGTAGGATAGATAGCTGTTCTTTTATCTGTAAGGGATGGTAGATAGAAGTTAAAAGATATTTCTTAAAATAGATCGGGTCGGCTAATTAATAATAATATTACATTCGTGCGGAGTATAATAGAGGATAGTAGACTTATTACTGTTAAGCGCTTATTGTGTTTATTAGAGAGCTAGTAGCGTAATAAAGGTGGTTTTGGCGGAGTAGAGGACGGAGGGCTAGTATAAAGGATAAGAGTAGGTAGTAGTAGTAGTTTAGCACGGTCGGAAGAGATATAGTGGAAGAGTTTATAGCAAGGGCTTATATTTAGGTAGAAGTATTATTAGATTATATGCGTATAATGGTTGTAGAAGTAATAGTATTTTAAGTTGGTACTATATTGAGTTTATATTATTAGAGTAGAGTAGGAGGATTATAAGAGATATATAGAGATATACTGTGTTATTATCGATAAGGCTGGAATAGCTTAGGAGAGTGTATTATAATAATAATCGTAAAATTCTCAGGAGACTGTATAATTCCCTTAAAAAGCCTTGGGAGGCTGTATAGAAGGCTGTAGCTGAGAGGGAGAGTTGTATTAGGTAAGCGAGGGGAGCGAGCGGCGGGGTAGGATAGGGTAGATAGCCGCCGGAGGGGGCTTAGCAGTAATCTAGTCTTAGCATACTAAACGCGCGGCAGTACCTTATAATTTCTTTAGTATATAATCTAGAGTATATAGAGTATTTTACTATATAGTTACGTGCCCAGTAGAGCGAAAGGCGCGTTTACCCGATATACCGGAGTAACTAGAAGAAGAGGAAGGCTATATAAGCGAGAGCGGACGAGTATTAAAGATAAGCAAGAGAGCGGGGCGAATGCCGGGGGGAGAATAGAGGTCCGACTTGCCTAAACGGGGAGTAAATTATAGAATATAGGCCGGATAGTACGGCCTATTATAACCTGGATGGGTTATAGTTAAGATAGAGTATATAGTTAATTTCTATCGCTCTATATAGCCTTTAGAGTCCTTCTATAATTTTTACGCCGTATTAGCAGGGAAAGATTCCTTATTTTCCCTTTATTTTTTTAGTATCCTATAATAAAGTTAATAGAGGGGGAGGGCTTCCCCCTTTAGTTAGTTACTGCGGGTAGAGCTGTAGATTTATATAGAATAGTATATTCTAGAAGTAAAGATTTTAGTTAATTTAATTTAGTTAATATATATAGTATTTACGTTTTATTTTAATATAGGATTATAATTAGGGAGAGGCTTCTATTATAGTAGTACGGGGGCAGCGGTATTATCGGTTATATAGAGGAGTTTGATGGAGGTCTACTATATTATTTCTTTCTAAGAATAGAGGTTTTTTCGCGCAGCAGTATCGGTTTTTCTATTTAATATATAATCTCTAGTAAGAGAGTTAAGATAGAGTAGAAGCGGAGCAAGAGCTTGTTAAAGTATTTTCTACTGGTACAGCTTTTTTTAGCGGTTTATTACGGTTGTTTAGAGGAGGTCGTATATTATAGTTAATAGAGGTTTTAGTTGATTTTAGTCTGGTTAAGAGGGAGCGGACGTTATAGTTGGGTAATTCTAGGTTATTTGCAGTATGTGGGTGTCGGCTAGAAGTAGTAGTATTATAGCCTCGTGCTGTTTCTAGAGGGTAGTAATAACGGGAGTCTTGTTTAACTAGGTTAGTATTTGAGGAGTAAGAGTAGTTATATTCTTAGAGGGGTTTAGTAGTTATAGTTAAGTCGCGATTAGTTAGTATAGAGGAAGAGTAGTATTTATATTATATAAATATTTTAAGGAGACTGTAGGTTGTTTTTATTAATTATATAGTAGAGTATTATTAATAAAGTATTCTTTATAGGTTATATTATTTTAGAAAGATATGTTAGTTTAGGAGGCTGTGTAATAATTTTCCTAAAATTCTCGGGAAGATAAGTAGGGAAATAGTAGTAAAGGAATTCTTGGGAGAGTATATTATAATGGGGGAAAGAGTTTTTAGGAGAGTGTGTTAATAAGGGAAGGTTATTGATAAGGAAAGCCTTAAAAGGCTGTATTACTATTAATAGGAAAAGAGTTCTTAGGAGTTTATAATAATTTCCTTAAAGAATTCTTAGGAAGCTGAGGTAGATTATATAAGTAGCGCGAGGGTGCGGCGGTGCGGAGAGAGACTAGCTACGGGAGGGTAGTTAAGAGAGAGTAATCCAGTCTTAGCAGTAATCCAGACTTAGCATATAATATAATTCCTTTAGTATATAATATAGAGTATATAGATTAGTCTGTATTCTCTAGTATACTCTATATAGCGAAGAGTATAGCTTACTTTATAAGCGGCAGTAACTGGGGGGAATAGAAGGCTATATAAGCGAGAGCGGACGAGTGCTGAAGGTAAGTAAGAAAGCGGGGTGGATACCCTAGGGACCTAAGATAGAGGTTGATCGAGTAGGTAATAAGTCCTGGAAGGAATAGGCTATATAGTATAGCCTTTTAGATCCTAGAGGGGATTAGTAGGTATAGGATAGGTTTTTTATTATTTTTATTACTTTATATAACCTTTAGAGTCTCTATATAATTTTTCCTACTGTTTTGTAGGAAATATCTCTTATCTTTTCTTTGTTATTTTATAATAGTATTAATAGAAGGGGAGGGCTTCCCCCTTAATAAGCTACTGGCGGAGCTGCAGTTAGGTGTTCTAGAGAGGGTTGATACTTTTACTGTATTAGTGTATAAGTAGGCGGAGTCTCTAGCTTAGAGAAGTCTAGTAGATAATAATTTATCTATATAGTTGCGGGTGCAGCCTATTAGTATTCCTTTAACTACCTTTAATGGTATAAAGGATAAGCTGTCTTTTCTTAGTAATTACGTACGGGGTACGTATCGGAGAGGCTGTTTGGTATTTCTAGTATTAATTATAGGTAGAGCTAGTAGCCTAGTATATATTAGTTACGTATAAGGTGAGCTTAGAGGGTATACGGTAGTATATTACTCGGGAGAGCGGGAACCCCCCTAAAAGGTATAGACGGGAGGACTATTTAGTAAGTAATTAGGATAAGGATAATAGTATTTATATCCTATTACGCCGGTTATATCTAGTAGTAAAGATGTAAAACTGTTTAGTTTATAGCGATAAGTAGGTTAATTTTGTGTTTATTACGCGGCTGAGAGTAGATGTATAGAATTAATAGGTACGGGAGTTAATACCGCGGGTTAGTTAGTAGATATATAAAGCATATAATAATAAGGATATATATTATTAAAGAGAGGCGAAGAATATAATATTAGATTTATATACTGAGGAGAGATGGGTTAGAACTTATAGCAGATTTAAGGGGGTGTATCCCCTAGGTCAGGATTGCTGGTAGACGGGAGTTACGGATGCAGTAGGAGAGGTTAAAGGTTCTAATAGGCGGACGCGGCCGTGGTTAACTTATAAATATACTATATAATAGAGTAGAAGACTGGATATAGGTAAGATAAGATAAGAGATAGATTAATAGATTAATTAATTAATTAACTAATTGACTAAGTATATATTAAAAGTAAAGAATAGTATTACAATAATAATTTTCCTAAAAATTAACTTGGAAGACTATGTTAATAAAGTCCCTAAAATTCTTAGAAGACTATATAATTCCCTTAAAAAGGCTTAGGAGACTGTATAATTCCCTTAGAAAGAAATTCTCGGGAGAGTATATGAGGGAGATTAGCTATAGGGAATATAGCTAAGAGGGACTTATATTATATAAGCGCCGCGGTATAGTAGTATAATCTAGACTTAGTAGTAATCTACTTTTAGCATATAATATAATTCCTTTAGTATATAATATAGAGTATATAGATCAGTCTATATTTTCTAGAATACCCTATATAGCGTTGGATATAGATTACTTAGTAAATATAGAGAGAGCGGCGGCTCTCGGAGATACTATATAAGCGGAGCAAGCGATAGCCGGAGGGAAAAGAATAAGCAGGGTAGATACCCTAGGGAGGACAGAGGTCCGACGTATCCGAGTGGGTAACGAGCTCCTAGAAGGAATAGGCTATATAGTATAACCTATAGAGTCTTAGTAGAAGCTATCTATAGAGTATATAGTATGCGGGAGGCGTATACTATATATTATATTACTTTAAGTCGCTTTATATAACGTTTATCGTCTTTTTTATAATTTTCCTATTATACCAGGAAATATCTCTTCCTTTTTATCTTAGTGTTTTATAATAATACTAATACCAATACTAATAGAGGGGCTTCCCTTCCTCTTTAGTAAGCTGCTAGTAGAGTTAGGCTTAATAGTTCTGGAGAGGGTGCAGAATTTCTCTAAGTTAATAGTATTATAATATATATCGCGGGCTTGGAGAGACTTAATAGATATAAGTTTTCCTCGGTAGCTAAGGAAGCAGCCGGTTAGTATTCTCTTAACTGTCTTTAAAGGGATAGATGCAGAGTTGTCTTTTCTTAGTAATTATATAGAGTATAAGTACTGGAGAGAAAGTTAGGTGTTTTTAATATTAACTTTAAGTAGAGCTGGTGCAGGAGAAGTTCTTAGTTATATATTATATTTCCCCGGAGGAAGTACGCTAGTAGTTAACGTGCGAGAGCGGGAGGCTTTTTATTAAAAAGTATAGATAGGAGGACTGCGCGGTATATAGTCGGGATAAGAATATTATATTTTTACCTTAGTTATATCTAGTAGTAAAGCTGCGGGGTTATTAGATAGAAAAGAGTATCTAGTAGGATTTTATATTTTTTGCGCATTTAAGTATAGAGAGATAGAAACAGTATATATAAGTTAGTTAGTAGATAGATAAAGCGTGTAATAGGAACAGGAGGTTTCTTTTAGATGCTAGTAGTATAATGCTAGGTTTATATAAGAAGAGCGGTGCGTAGTAGTATACCGGTTATAGATTTTAGGGAGTGTATCCGGATGGTGAGGATAACTAGTAGACAAGAGTTACGGATGCGATTGGAGAGATTAAGAATAAGAGGGGCTAGGTACGGCTATAGTTGAGTTATAGATGTACTGATTAACTTGGAAGACTATATAAGATAAGGTAAGAGGATAGATTAATTAAGTATATAAGTATAAGATATTACGATAATTTTATTAAGTTTAACTAGGAAGAATATATTGTATAGTAATTCTTGGTAGACTGTATAATAAAGTCCGTAAGATTCTCGGGAGGTTATATTATAATAAAGTCCCTAAGCTTCTTAGGAGGCTGTATAATAACTTCGGTAAAATTCTTAGGAGAGAAACACTGAATAAATAGCGCGAGGGTATGGCGGTATAGAGAGAGACTAACTACGGGAGGGTAGTGGTGTAATAATCCAGTCTTAGTATACTATTATAATTCCTTTAATATATAATATAGAGTATATAGATTAATTCGCTACATGCGCTTATATACCTAGCAGAGTGTTAGGCGCGTTTGCCTGATATACCGGAATAATTAGGGGGAATAGAAGGCTGAGTAAGCGATAGCGAGCGACGGGCGGAGAGAAGGAGTAAGTAGAGTAGATACCCTGGGTCCTTATAGCGATAGGGTATCCGAGCGGGTGGCGAGTAATAGAATATAGGCTATATAGTATAGCTCTTTAAGGCCTGGAGGGGTGTAGCAGGAACGTAGTAGCTTTTTTTCTTAGTATTCTTGCTATATATAACTTTTAGAGTCCCTTTATAATTTTCCCAGCGTGTTTGCAGGGAAATATCCCTACTTTTTTCTTAGTAGTCTATAGTATAGTAATAGAGGGGGAGTATATCCCCCTTAGTTAGTTGCTACTAGAGTTGCGGCTAGATATAGGTAAGATTAGAGAAGCGTTTAGTTTTGGTCGGTTGCTAGTAGAGTTGAGCCTGATAGTTCTTAAGAAGGTACCGACTTTTACTACATTAATAGCTTTACGAGGTATATTATATAACTAGAAGGATTTAATAGATAGGAACTTTTCGGTTTAGCTAAGAAAGCAACTGGTTAGTATACCGCTGGATAGGTTTCGCGGTAGTAATAGAATACTTTCTTTTATAGAAGACTATATATAAGGTAAGTTTAGTATATTTTATATATTATAGTATTAGACGTAGTAGTTTTATTAATTTAGCTTATAGTATAGAGCTAGTAGAGACTAGTATTTTAGTAACGTGTAAAGTGAAGCTGGGTGGAATTAGATAGTATTTAACTTAGGAGAGTGGCGAGCTCCTAAGAGGCTGTATATATAGTAGATACGAAAGGTATAGGTAGATAAGAGAACTAGTATTAATAGTGTAGAGGACGTTATATATAGTTATAAAAGTCTAGAGAGGTAATAATATTGAGGTTTTATTTAGCGAGTTAGTTGTAGAATAGTTAATAGAGGTAGTAAAGAGGGTTGTTTTAAGTTGTCTAGAGGTAGTTAATATATAGTCTCGTATTACTAGTATAGGTGAGGTGTGCAAGCGGTGTAGTTCGTATTATAAGAGTTAGCAGTATTTATAGGTTAAAGAGATTGGTTTAGATTATAAAGTATAGTATTAGGGTAGTTAGTTTCGCGGTGTGTATCCCTTTAGGCAGGAGTATTAGTTTATAAGAGTAATAGATGCTGTAGGTAATATAGGTAATAGGGGGAATAGACAGCCGTAGTTGTTTTATGAAGGTGTATAAGAGGAATAGTTATAGTATAATTATATACGTTTAGTAATATAGATATATTATAAGAGTATTATAGTAATTTATAGTCTAGGTTTATATATAAATTATGTTGTGGTAATTTTAGTAAAAATTCTTGGGAGAGTATAGTAGGATTTCCTTAAAATTCTCGGGAGACTGTATTAGGTAAGCAAGGGGAGCGAGCGGGGTTAGGTAAGCGTTAGAAGAGTAATCCAGACTTAACAGTAATCTACTCTTAGCATATAATATGATTCCTTTAGTATGTAATGTGGAGTATATAAATTAGTCCGCATTCTCCAGCATACTCCGTATAGCGAAGAGTATAGCTTACTTTATAAGCGGTAGTAACTGGGGGAAATAGAAGGCTATGTAAGCAAGAGTAGACGAGTGCTAAAGGTAAGCGAGAGAGTAGAGTAGATACTCTAGGGACTTAAGATGGGGGTTAATCAAGCGGGTAGCGAGTTCTGGAAGGAATAGGCTATATAGTATAGCCCTTTAAATCCTGGAGGGGATTAGTAGGTATAGGATAGGTTTTTTATTATTTTTATTATTTTATATAACCTTTAGAGTCCCTATATAATTTTTCCTACTGTTCTATAAGAAATATCTCTTATCTTTTCTTCGTTATTTTATAATAGCATTAATAGAGGAAGAGGGCTTCCCCCTTAATAAGTTACCGGCGGAGCTGTAGTTAGGTGTTCTGGAGAGGGTCGATACTTTTACTATGTTAGTGTATAAGTAGGCGGAGTTCTTAGCTTAGAGAAGTCTAATAGATAGTAATTTATCTATATAGTTGCGGGTGCAGCCTATTAGTATTTCTTTAGCTGCCTTTAATAGTACGAAGGATAAGCTATCTTTTCTTAGTAATCACGTATAGGGTATATATTAGAGAGGCTGTTTAGTGTTTCTAGTGTTAATTATAGGCAGAGCTGGTAGTCTAGTATATATTAGTTATATATAAGGTAAGCTCAGAGGGCGTACGGTAGTATATTACTCGGGAGAGCGGGAACCCCCCTAAAAGGTATAGACGGGAGGACTGTTTGGTGAGTAATTAGGATAAGGATGATAGTATTTATATCCCGTTACGCCGGTTATATCTAGTAGTAAAGATATAAAACTATTTAGTTTATAGTAATAAGTAGGTTAATTTTGTATTTATTACGCGGCTGGGAGTAAATATATAGAATTAGTAGATACGGGAGTTAATACCGCGGGTTAGTTAGTAGATATATAAAGCGTGTAATAATAAGGATATATATTATTAAAGAGAGGCGAAGAATATAATATTAGATTTATATGCTGAGGAGAGATAGGTTAGAACTTATAGCGGATTTAAGGGGGTGTATCCTCTAGGTTAGAATTGCTAGTAGACGGGAGTTACGGATGCAGTAGGAGAGGTTAAAGGTTCTAATAGGCGGACGCAGCTGTAGTTGACTTATAGATGTACTGTATAATAGAGTAGAAGACTAGATATAGGTAAGATAAGATAAGAGATAGATTAATAGATTAATTAATTAATTGACTAATTAACTGAGTATATATTAAGAGTAAAGAGTAGTATTACAATAATAATTTTCCTAAAAATTGACTTGGAAGACTATATTAATAAAGTCCCTAAAATTCTTAGGAGACTGTATAATTCCCTTAAAAAGGCTTAAGAGACTGTATAATTCTCTTAGAAAGAAATTCTCGGGAGAGTGTGTGAGGGAGATTAGCTATAGGGAGTATAGCTAAGAGGGACTTGTATTATATAAGCGCCGTAGTATAGTAGTGTAATCTACTCTTAGTATATAATATAATTCCTTTAGTATATAATATAGAGGATGTAGATTAGTCCGCATTCTCTAGAATGCCCCGTATAGTATTAGGTATATCTTACTTTATAAGCGCGGAGGAATGTAGTTCTATAGTAGCTAAGTAAATATAGAGAGACTAGAAGGAACAGAAGTACTAGGTATATATAGAGGGCCTGGAGAGGCCTAGAGGTGCTCTATATAGCTGAGCGACTAGAAGAGAGCGGAAGGCCTTAGTATATCTAATAATATTAGATAATAGGGGTCTCTATAGGTAGGGTTTGTGTGAATAGATATAAGTTATAGAAGGAATAGGCTAGATAGTACGGCCTATTATATCCCGGAGCGGACTAGTAGATATAGAGGCGTGAGCAGTATATTATTTTAAGTATCTAGAGGATTCTAGTATTTATATTATTTTTATTATTTTCTGTATAGTATTTAGAGTATAGTATTCTTATTAGTTTTAAAGTAATAAGAATTACATATAGTTTTTAGTAGTAGTTAGTCGGATAACTTAGCGGTTGTTGTAGCTAAGTTAGCAGTCTTATGCGGGGTAAGTAGTATTTTATTTTTATATGTTAGATAGTTTTAGTAGTATTATATCTACGTTTATAGTTTTTTTAAATATTATAGTATTATAGTATAGATTAAAAGCGATCTTATATTATTTTAGTATATAGAGTTTGTATGGAGTTTACGTAGTAAGTCTGCCGTAGGAGACGTAGAGGTGAAAAAGGGGGAATATTCGGATGGTAGATAGGCTAATAATAGGAGATTATAATGCTTTTATTTAGCGTATAATAGTATTTTAGTTAAGGAAGGCAAGTTTTTGTTAAGATTTAATCGGGTTATATAGGAGGTTTGTGGGACTGGTGGGAAGGTTAGTAATATTAGCTAGTTAACTCGTTGGTGGGTGGATTATAGGGATAATAATAGATGTATTATTTATAAAGGTCGTTATTATTATAATATATTAGTTTATTTGAAGTAGAGGGTGCGTATAGGTTCTTCTATAAGGTAGTCCTTTAGTAATAGGTCGAGAGTATCTATTATTAGTCGTTTTTGTAATCGCGATAGGTCTATAAGAGAATATATTTACGATATATTATCGAGGTAGAGTAGAGATATTTTAGAGGAGGATGATTTTATTAGATAGGTTTTTATAGGGCCTAGATTTAGTATAGTTAATATTAATGTTAGAGGATTTGTAGTTAGAGAGTATTAGAGTAGGCGTAAGTTAGTAGGTATAGAAGTATAATTGGTTTATAGTTTTATTATAATATAGTATTATTTTTCTTAGGGGTTATTTAACTTAGGATTTTATAAGTGTTCTAGGAAGGCTGTATTATAATAAAGTCTATAAAATTCTCGGGAGTTTATAATAATTTCCTTAAAGAATTCTTGGGAGACTATATTAGGGAAGAAAAGTTTTTAGAAGGCTGTGTGAGGGTATATAAGCTACTAGGATGTAGTTAAGAGGGACTTATATTATATAAGCGCCGCGGTATAGCAGCGTAATCTACTTTTAGTATATAATATAATTCCTTTAGTATATAATATAGAGTATATAGATTAGTCTGCATTTTCTAGAATGCCCAGCGTAGTATTAGGCATAGATTACTCAATATAGCGTCAGAGGAACGGATGTTCTAGAGAGGGCCTTAGTAAGCTAGAGTAGAGTAATACGTGAGTAATCGAGGAACGGGCTATTATAGGGGGTGATTTATATAAGCGGGTAGCGAGGCCTGGAAGGAATAGGCTAGATAGTACAGCCTATTAGGTCTTGGCGGCTATGTATATATAGACCCTTGAGGGTCTTTTTTATATAGGTAGGGTATAATTATAGCTATAATAGATACGGAGTCTATTATAAGTAATAGTAATAGTTTATTCTAGAGGGGTTCGGTGAGTTTAGTAACGTCGTTAAGTTTTATAGAGGATATAGCTACTTCGCGTAGGAAGGGATGGGTGTTATATAGTACTATAGTTTTTATAACCTAGTTAAGGAGTTGTATAGAAGATGCGAGTCTGTTTTATAAGTTGTTAAAGGAAGCGATGCCTCTTAGTACGGAGATTTATAGCGCTTAGGAGCGGTATAAAGATAGTACTCCTCATTATTATACGGTACTTTAGTTTCTAAAACAATTATACTGGTAAGATATACGGTCGCGATTTATGTTACATAACGCTAATAGGAAAGTAGATACGGTTGCTATACGGATAACGCCGCTAGAGGTATACGAACGTAGTAGTTCGTTTTTAAAGAGGATAATAGCTTATTATAAGAAGGAGGAGAACCCTATTTTATTTAGCGAGCGGATTAGATGCGAGAGTTTACCTCAGCTGCGGAAGCGGAAGTATGCGGATACTTTAGCAGAGGAGGATCCGGAGAAGGTAAAGAGGATAATAATAGAAGCGGATCTGGTAAGGTTTATTTTATCTTATTTAAATATTCGGAGTTATTTAGATATAGAGAAGTTTCCAAATATAGTTAGAGGTTAGAAGGCTAAAGATATTAAATTAAAGCCCTGGGTAGTTCTATTTAAGATAGATTATTAGGTAAAAGAAAATATTGGCAGTAAGTATAATAGGTAGCCGGTGCCTTTAATTATAGTTAGTCCGCCTCGGACTAGAAAGATAGAGTAAGTAGTTTAGGTTAAGTCTCGTCCGATTATAATAAATAGGTAGTAGAATATAGGGAATTATCGATCTAATGCGAATTATATTATTTTAAATAATATAGATTTTCAGTTGTTTGGTAGTAGAAAATAGTTATATTAGCGTAATATACTTAGTTGTTAGGAATTATTTAATATAATAGATCGGTATTATCGTATTTAGTATTTAGATTAGAGCTTTCCGGTTGTAGTTATATATAATACTAATAATAATCCTTATTTAATTAATAATATTGCGGTATATTTTACGCAAGCGCTGTGTATTATAGTAGAGGTTATAAGTAGTTTATTTTAGTAGGATTTAATAGTAATAGACTAGAGCGCTGTGTTTCTTATTAATAAAAAAGCCTTAGGAGGCTGTATTAGATTAGGTAAGTAGCGCAGTGTGGCGGAGTAGTAATTAAGACTTAGCATATAATATAATTCCTTTAGTATATAATGTAGAGTATATAGATTAATTCGCTATATGCGCTTACGTGTAGTAGAATATTAAATATATATTGCTGATATGCAGCGGAGGAACAAAGTTCTATAGAGTGCTAAGTAAGCCGGAGTGACTAGAAGGAAGGTAAGGCTGAGTAAGCTAGAGTAACTAGAAGGAATAGCAGGCTAAGGTATAGCCGGAGCGGCAGCAGAGGGGGTATAAGAGCCGGAGGCTGAGGGGGTCCCCAGGATTAAGGTTAATCGAGTAGCTATAAGTTATAGAGGGAGTTATACGGATGCTATGGGCCAGATAGTATAGCCCTTATATCCTAGAAGGAATGGGCTAGATAGTATAGCCTTTTTATCCCGGAGCGGGCTAGTGTTAACCAGATGGGTTTTTTTCTTTACTTAGCAGCTTATAGTAGTAGTACTACTATATTACCTTATATTATCTTATTATATAGATCTTTTAGGTTATAAAAGATAGTATAACTGTTTTTATATAGCTTTTTTTCTATAGAGTATAGGACGGAGTAGATATAGTCTTAGTAGACGCTAGTTAGGCGGATATAGTATTGGTTTGTAGAATAGCAGTAGTGTCTGGAGGATAGTATTATATTATATAAAGGAGGCGTATAGTTGTAGTAGAACGGACGGTAGAAGGAGTAGACTTCTTTCTTTTTTACTATTATTATGTTACTCTATTTATAGAGTATTTTCGTGTTGTATAATTATATAGAAAGCTGGATAGAGTAGTTATAGGTTTAGTATAGTTTGGATTTCTGGAACGGATGTGGTTAGAGGGATTTTACTATTATTAAGTTAGTAATGCTAATCTAGTATATTTAGTAGAAGTAATAGATTTGAATCTAGAGTTTATTATTATTTTAGCAGTATTAGTTATATTATTTTTAGCGTTTATAGTAGTAATATAGAGGGTTGCAGCGCGTTTAGTTGTTTGTAGAATAGTATTATAGAAGAGAGTAGTATAGTAGGATAGGTTGGAATGGAAGGTTAGTAGTGTTAGAGAGAGATACAGTTGCTGGAGTATAGGAAAGAATTAGTTGAGGATAGGATGTATAGGTATATTTATATTAAGTATAGGGATGTTTTTAGATAATATTATTGGTATAAGTAGTAGTATTTGTTTTATATTAGAGTAGAGAGGAGATGTATAGAAGGTATAATTGTGTATTACTATAAAGAGT
>ML986932.1:1545-14514 GCA_010094045.1 Lojkania enalia | reverse complement strand
TCTTCTAACTAGATACTATATTAATTAGCCGATTTAGTTTTATGGGGCTATTCGAGTATAAGGTTATAGTAGCTTAATCCTCTCTTTTATATAACCTTAGTTAAAGTACAAAGATATTAATTACGTTTAATACCTAGTCTATAAAAAACTACCTTAGTTTCCTTACAGTAAAAGAGTACTATATTAATTAGGACTAGAAGTTCTATAAGAGACTACTTAATTTTATCCCTATTTAAGGAAGCTATACTAGTACTTCTATAGTAATAGAAGTACTATATATTCTATTAAATATAAACATGCAACAATAATTGCTAGCAGCTACCTATAATAATACTACTAATAATAGTATACTTATATATATAATATAAGAGAAACTACGCGAAGATAGTATTAAATAGGACTACGAGGAGAATATAATTCTATACCTTACTTATATTATCAATCTTATTGTTTAGGAAATTATTTACTATCTTAAGCTCGTATCCTCTAAAAAGATAGGAGACGGAGGAACTTTACAGCAACGCGATATAAATAAGATCTAGATATAAGTTTCTATTCTAAATTCTCTTTATAAGGTATAGCTTTTTATTACAGTTAGTTATTATAGTTATTACGTACTAATTTCTAGTTAGATTCGAGCTATTTATAAAGTAATCGATTAATTACTATAGTACTATAAGCGTTTTATTGCTTTATAGGGCTCCCTACCACCTAAGCACCAGCTGTCTATAATAAGAGATGTCCTAACTTAATAGAATTCGACATTTAATATATATAACCGAGTAGTAGGCTTTAAATAATATATTAACAACTAGTTTTAATATAAAATTAATTTAAAGATCCCTACTTAGAGATCTAGTAATAATAAGGACGCCGAGGTAGATTTCTATAATCTCTAGTAACTTCGACTATCTACTACTAAATAGTACTACTTAATACTAATTATAGACCTGCTCGGCAATTTTAAAAGAGTAACTAAAGCGCTTAGTAAGAATATAAAGCCTTAGATCCAGTATATTTAGTAAATATATAATAGGCTCTTCGATTTCCTAGATAATATAAATAGAGATCTAGCTAAAGATATAGAGAGTAACTTAGATTAGCTAATAGTAGTAAGAGCTGTAGTAGAGAAGGGTCGATCTAAATTAAGTAAATACTACTTAAAAACAGATATAAAGTATAGTTACTTATTTAACTATATAATAATTTTAGATCTATCCTAAAAGCTTATAATATATAAGATACTTTTATTATAGCTATTTATTATATTAGCTTCTAACTATAACTATAGAACGAGACTTAAGACCCTTAATATAGAGAAACCTATTGCCAACAATTCCTTAAATATCTTAATCGCTATAATAAGAATATACTAGACTATACTTTATCTATAATACCCCGACCTCGATAGGTATAAAGTAATAAGTAGTTTTATAAACTATCTCTACAACGTTTATCTTTAAGTAGCTCCTTAAGTTTTCTAGACCAGGATTTAAGTAATGTAGGAGAAGGAGAGGGAGAGGGAGAGGGAGAGTTAGAGGAAGAAGAGAAAGGACCAACTTATCGAGAAGGAGAAAGCTATCTAAGTACACCTTCTATTCGAGGTTATAACTTTAATATATTAGGCTGGTAGAAAGTAAATAAATATTAGTATCCGCGGCTTACTTAGGTTGTAAAAGATATTCTCCTAATATAGATTATAGGAGTTGGTGTTAAACGGGTTTTTAATACTACTAGAGATATAATCGGGGATAGAAAATATTACCTTACTATATAGAAAATCCGGGATATTATATTTCTAAAATATATAATAAATAGAGAGGACTATTATATTAAAGAGATATGCTGGGCTATAGAGGCCTAAAATACTAGTAAGCTAAGCCCTCTTTATAGCGCTAATAAGGTTACGGATCTCTTTAAACTTCTAGCCTAGGTATATAATAAAGAACTAGAGATTAACTAGAAGATTAACTAGGAGATTAACTAGAAAAATATTAATCCTAATACTACTACTAATAAGAAGCTACTACAAAAGTATATTCGTCGAGAAATTTATAAACCTCTACAGTTTATATAATAAATTACTGTTATAAATATATTATCGTATTAGATTAAACTATATAAAATTAATAGTTAAAGAGTATACTGTTATAGTCTACAATATATTATAGTATATTACCCTAGAATCTAATAAAGCGAGATTAGCCTAATCTATAATAAATAGCTATAATAAAGCCCTAGAATATTGTACTATATATACTCTTACTAAGCTACTTTCTAAAGTATACTAATTAGTTAGACTCTAAGGAAATCTAGTCTATACAACTCTACCTTAACCTATACCCTATTATTAAGTAGCTACTCTAACTCTACCTATACCCTAGGCTGATTAGTAAGACTCTAACCTTAACTCTACCCTACTTACGTAAGACCCTAACCCTAACCTAACCTATATCTATCTACTAGCCTATATATAACTTTTAGCTAACTATATCTTTCTAAGCTAGTAATAACTAGCTTAGGTAATATCTTATCTATTATAAAGCTAGTTTTATTAAAATTGTAGACATCTTTATTATAAATACTATATATAGCTTTCGTACGCGCTATAAGCTTAAACTAGGTCTTAATAATTTTAGGATCTTTATATAAAGCTCTCTAATAATTATATAGTCGATTAAATTATATTTTAAGGCTATTTATTTACTTAATAAAGTTTCTAGACTATTTCTAGCTAATCTATCTAGTACTATATTTAGTAAGTAGCTTATCTACTATATCTTATATAGTATTTAAAGAGGGTGTAAATCCTCGCGAATCTAGGTCAAGTATATATATAATAATAGCCTCCTCTTCTAGCTTAGTAAGCTTCTTTAAATTTAGCTTATAATTATATTATATAATAATTCTGTTATATTATTAACGTATTATTCTTTAGAAGATATTATATATAAAAGTAGTATATCTTTCGCTTTAAAGTTGCTTATTATTAATAGCTAAGATAGCTAGAGAGATATCTATTTTATTATAGCTGGATTAGGCGTTTATAGGTTAAGCTATTATTATTAGAAGGTAGAGTATTATATAAAGTTGGTAAGGTGGTACGCTTGTTTACCCGGCGCGCTCGCTTACTACTTATATTAGTAGATAGAGTAGAAGGAAGTATATATTATTACTTGCTTAGTAAAGTATACTCTTTAAAAAAACTATCTAAATAGAACTAGTCCTAATTAGAACTAGTCTATAAACGCTAATATTTATAAGGTCTATTACCTTAATATCTACCCTCTAATATAAGGCTAGAATAAGAATACTAAGAAGAATTAATAGAAGATTATAGTATATTAGTAGTATATTAGCTCGCTAGGCTATATAGCTATTATATTACGAGCTAATATAGCTAAAGCTTATTTAAAGCTAAGTAAATACCTTATAAATCCTATAATAGAATATTAGCCTGCTACTTAACACGCGATTAAATACCTATATAGTATAAAGGATTATACTCTAAAGTTATTAGATAGCTTATTAGGCCTTACTAGATTAGTATTTAATAAGGTATTAGACGCAGCTCTTAAAGATATCTATTTACTTTATTTAGAGTAGTAATTAATTAGAAGGCTACTATACAGTATACAGTTATTAAATCGACTACTAAAGCTGAGTTACTATCGATTTCAGAAGCAGCCAGCTATTTACAGTAGTAGACTCGATTTTTTACAGCTATCGAATTCGATACTAATAAAAAACCTACACTACTATGTGATAACCTATAGATAGTACGAATTCTTACAAAAGATTCATTGAAGCTAAATACTAAGCTTAAACACGTCGACGTTTACCAGCTATAGCTAAGATAAGAAGTTAAGGCAGGCTATATTTATGTTAAATAGGTCCCTACAGCCCTTATGCCAGCCGATGGGCTTACTAAGATCCTACACTTACAGAAACATGAAAACTTCGTTAAGCAATTAGGCTTGATACGCCTTACAGCAGGAGAAATTTGATTTTTTTCCTCGATTTCCAGCGATTTCTTAAACAAATTAATACTATTCACCCTATTTTCCTAGTTAGGATTACCTCATTCTGAGTTTTTGCAGTTTTCTACTATCGTTTTCGAGCTGGGAGGTGTGTGTCACATGTTCTACTATCCTATTATAGTTGGTCTGTTTTTTAGGCCTATATAGTCTCACCATTGCCTACTTCTAGCGAAGCAGGCCATTTACCCTCCTTCAATACATCAATATTTGCCTCAGCAATTGATGCTCCCTGATACGCGACACAATAGAATGAGCTAAAAGTCAGTCAAGCGGAAGCCCACTGATACAAGGATATCAGCTGAGACCCAACTGATTAGCCACGGATGTGTTTTATATAATCGCAATATATACAATTTCTGAAGCGCCCGTGTTTCGTCGTCTATTTTACCTAAGAGATCGATAGATCGGCAGTTCGATCTCCGCTTTGTGAATTTCGACTATGAATGTTCACCAATTCCTCTAGGCCCTCTCCTCCACATAGACTCATATTCTTAGATGCCCTTCAAATTGGACCCTAGACTCAAGAATACCCTATTTAGTTTTCCCTTTGCAGTCCTCGATATCGTAGCTCTATAGGCTTTAAATATACCTGGGAGGATGACACTGCAAAATGGGGAAAGGTCTGGTTGTTCCGCCATCTTTTAGAATAACGCCTTTGCGGTAATATTCCGAGGTCGAATGTTTCTCCGCCAGCGCCTCGTGAATTTCTTGGAGACAGGGTATAATACGTTCTGATTCCATTTACCTTTTGACTAACGTATGTTAACTATGTTATTCGTAACAAAGCATATTTACCGTGATAATGGTCATCTGCACTTGAAGTGCAATAATTCAAGGACAGGAATCTCGTCAGCAGTTCCTTGTATGGGGTTCTACCAAATGTCATGGTTGGTTATACTGCATCATTGGATTGAATAGAAGCCTTCGTTTGTAGAGCTGCGTCACTTCACTAGTTACATGAAGATCCGGAGACACTCAACCCAAATATTGGCAGTAGTGCTTTCTCGTTCACTTCCAAACATAATTAGTTGCTTGTCCTAGAACACCTACAAGTGCTCCTACGCTGAGAGCGACTTCGATTTGTCAGATTATTGAAGACGCACTCTAGAGAGCACTTGCGCAGAGAAAGCGGACAACAAAGTGTTTATTTAGAAGGACTCCTTTACAGGTATCTCAAACATACTTCTCCTCTTTCAACGCAAATAATTATTGTCTTATGCAGCCGCACTCGCACATCCCAGCCTAACCCACCGGTCAGCGCATAGCGGAGCAATGAATTGGATCTACTCATCGGCTGTTAACGTTAGCTTAATAAGATCTCCCTGCCATATGGATTTCCTTTTTTGGGAATTCAGAGAAGCTGAATTATATGGACAGAAAAATTCGTTGACCCTGACCATTTTGGCGCTTGGTTGCACCGCCATCGGCGCCGCGATTAACCGCCGACTGTGCCGCTCCTCAGCTTTGCGCACTCTGTAAAAATTGTGGTGAGAGGCGAATCTTGTTTCAGGGAGGGAGATGAGGAGCTGAACTGCTTGATTGAAGATGGCCAGCGGGCCATATTTATGTACATGGAAAAGGGGTATATCAGCTGATACCCAGCGTGATGTCGTACGGCGATATCTGATACGGCTTGGCGGACTTGCCAAAAATCCCCATGACAAAAAGAAGTCTCGCTAAAAATCAATGTGACTGGTTGCCACGTGCATGTTTCATGTTTCATGTTTTCATGTTTCAACTAATGTCCTCTCTACATGTTTCTATGGTAAACGTTCGGCGGCAGAGCTGTCGAAAGGCTGTGCTCTACGCCAGATAGTAGATACTCCCGAGAGCAACGCCCGGAATGGTAATATAGCACCATATCCGCGCCGCCGAAGCCATTGGAATGTAGTTTTAGAGTAGAAGGCCTAGTACATCGGAAGCGCTAAGTATATAAATAGCCAGCTCCCTTAGACCCTGATGATTCCACAGCCTGGATTGCTGGATTGTAGACCTCAATGTTTATATGTTTTTAGTCAGCATCTACTCTCTCGTAAATCATATCTAAAGCAACATAAAAGCAGCCTTCAACAGCGACTACTCATTTTATATCTCTCGTAGCATTCCCATATTCGTTTCCAACCCACCATTCTTCTCCACAATGATTTACTCAAGGCTTCTACCTTTCGTGGCCTTCGTCGCCACCATCCTTTCCTCCCCATTAAGGCCACACATAGTGCGGGGGGCCCAGTCCGACGGCGTCCTCTCTGCTGATGAAACGAGAGTAGCAATAGCAGGATGGAGATTCTCCATCGATAGACTAAACGAGTTCATGGATACCGAGAACGACCTATCACGTCTAAGCGCAATGGCGCTTCAAGCCGTCCAAGCTGGATGAGATTTTCTCACTACACTAAGGTGATCAATAGGAGTACCAAAACACCCCAGTTGGCATTTTGGAGACCAGTGCTGATACCAAGGTCAAATTCATGGATAACACGATTAATAATATACAGGAAAGAGCAACAGGTTTATAGAAGAACAAGCAACAGAATCACATCGATGAGATGTTCACATATTGCTTGAACAACTAAGGCAACTAAGATGCTGCGATATTGGCCCCGCATTGAAGGAGTTATTACCAGCTGTAGCTACAAATGAGGGTATTACGGACCAATTCAGCATTGACGTGTCTTACGCAAAGTCTTGCCCGACATTAAGTGAATGTGGAGGTATCTACATTAGTGTTTAATAAAGGAAAGGGAGGCAGTAACGATAGATAGTACAGGCTACCTATTATTTTGCAATCATACTGTCCATGCTGACTTTATCGATCTAATTGTCACATATATATATATATTCATTCTAAAAAGACAACCTATTTAACAGAGTAGACCTCAGAGCTTAATATAAATATAAGAAGAAAGCTAGGCCAAAAATCTAAGCTTTTGTCATCATTGCATTGTCCTCAAATTCTAAGGCAATCTTCCGACACGAACGGATCCAAGCGGCTTGTAAGATCTGGGATGCTGGGTATGACAACGACATTGAAATCGAAGCGGATGACTACGAATAACGCCAAGGCTTTATGAGGGTTGATTATGGTCTAGGTTCGGATCATCTTTGATCGCAACATATGTGCTGTATGGAGAGAATCATGTCCTAGTTGAAATCGATAGGATGCTATGTTTCAGTGACGAAAAACCAAAAAAATTAGAAGGCAGTGGTAAAGGGGCTGCATGAGGGGGCGTCTAGAGATAAACACGTTGAAATGGATATATTGGCGGGCCCTCGGATTTGAGACGAGGTCATCATGTGAGAAAGATTGTCAGCTTGATCTATGTAGTTATTGGCGATTTTCAGATGGAGCTGGAGTCTGCAATACTCACTCCTCATTGTCCTTGGTCGTTGATCCTCACTTTTCAGGGGTTTGCGGCGTCTTCTTACACATTTACTTTGCTGGGCTAAACCTTTTAGCTTGTGAGAAGATCTATATTCTAAGCAATCAATTTCGAAGTCGGACCTTCTGAGCTACGAAATCTAAGTACCGCTATTATGCATATTTCCTTCACACTAGCCATGTATAACACACGTCCCATCACTCAAGGATGGCATTCCCTTTCATGCTAAATCGAGAATCTAAGGAGCTCATGACCAATATGGCCTTGCCAGGGCATAGTGAAGGTTACCAAATTCTAATTCGAATGTCTGTCGCTATGGTATGACGAATGGTACTCAATTTGGTGAGATTACTGAACCTTCAGAGGCATTGCATTATTAGGTGTGTTTGAAATGCGCCGGAAACTGGCAAATTCTCCATCGAAGGCATCTCCCAAAGCTGGCCTATAGTGGATTAACAGCATGGTCCACGGATGTCACGCACCTATACCTTGTAAATGCAACGTACTTTCGCGCCAGCATTGTCATAAGCCCAAATCTATGTAAATAACAGACACGTTGCCCAAAGCAAGCTCTTTGCTATCAATTAGTGCCTCATACCCAGCGTTACCTTGTACTATAGTTTTGTCAAATTATATACGCGTATAACGGTGTATATAAGATCACCGCTTTAAGTTTCTCAAGACCTAGGCCTTTAGGTATTTTATCTAAAGACCAAGTATCGTTCTTCTCAGCAAATACTGTGATTTATCCCCGCGAACCCAAAAATGTAATACAATATCATGAGACGTTTTGGAAGACCTGGATTAATAACACTCTAAAAGGGTTCATCCAGCGCCATGCTCCGATCCGTCTACAAAGCCATTCAGGAACCGGTCAGCGAAATCGTATGCGACAATCTTTACTGATACCAGGATACAGTAGCCACAGAAACGCCATCAAAAGCCGTTAATACAATCAAAAGTCATATTCGCCGTGGTTGCGCCGTCTCCGTTCAGCCTTCGTATTCGCGGGCGTTCTGATTGGGTATGTGCCCTAAAAAGCTGAGCGACACCCCACTTCCAGCAAGCGAGGCTATCTTTGGCTCTCCACATGCGAACAGTTGCTTGCACATTCCATCCTCGAAATGTCTATTATAAAGGGACGATCCTCGCTCTTAGGCGCCCGTAAAAAGGTGTCATCGACTTAGTTTTAGTTGTACCTTGCATGCATCGCACAATGGTTGGGTTCAAAGTCGGTGAAATCCATGGTTTGCACGTGGAGGCTCAGGTCGCTTATCATGACCACTTTCGTTCAGTCTTTTTCTGCAGTAAAATATTGAAATAGTCCAAAATTCCGTCAGCCCGCCTAGATAGAGCATAAGGCTGGACTTGGCTGAACCTAGCCCAATGCCTCGGGAGCAATGATGGCCAACAACGTGGCGAAGCAGAAACGCAGGCCAGAACTGCGGCAGCAAACCATCGACGCCATCCTGAGTCTAGGTAGTCAAAATGGCCCCACACCTATGACTTGATTCAGATCTCTTGAGCGAGACAAGATCTTGTGACTCCAACCCCACCATCATACCATCTCAGCCTCTCTTGCTTTTGGGTAGCATTGACGGACAAAGAGCCCTGAGGCTCTCTGGGCCGGTCAGGTATAAGTAAGGTCTCACTCTTTGCCCTTCTTTTGAGCTATTTTCTACTCAATTTCTTTCTTTCATGTTCCCACTATACTCGACTTCCCGGCCTACTAGTTGAAGCATGTCGGGAACATCACTGGCGGGGTCCTTCAAGGACTGTGGTCCAGGCAACTTACCTCAAATCGACTTTTCGTGCACTGGCCCAGCTTGCAGTACATTAAATGAGTTCCCAGGAGGCACTGCACTTGGTGATGGATCTAGCCTAAAGTACAGCAGCGAAGCTTCATGCGAATCAGAAAATACCAATTATCTTAGTCAATTCGTTTTTTCTCAACCCCCGCCTGAAATTGACCATTATGTATCCCAAGAGCAAAATATCACCCTTCCAGACTGCAAGGGGCTCCACGTCGAAAGCGATGGAACTAGTGCTGGTACGAGAGTTGACTCCTTGACGCGTTCGAGTGGCCCTGGCTGCGAGCCGGAACCTCCTTCAGAGTCATCGTCCGCCCTGCCTCTGGAACCTCCCTTAGAATCGTCTTCGGTTGCTCCTCCAGAGCCACAACCAACAGAACCCGGCTCCGTGCAGAGTTCCGCGGAACCAGTTGAAGGCTCTTCAACTATTGTCGTCCCTCTCCCCTCCCCTTCCGAGCCCGGGTTCGTAGCTAGTTCAGAAGTGCCTCTACCTGGATCTACATCGATCCCAATTGGAGAAATCCCCAGCCCGACGGAGGAATCCGGTACTCCGCCAACCAATATTCCAGGTCCCACGTCTTCTGAGCCTGCCCAATTCACTGGAAGCGGAGCTCGTCATCATCCTAAGACAGGTGTACTTCTACTTCTCCTCTTCATTCTTAGCCTTTTAATCCAGGACACCTCCGCCTACATATTAAACCGCGAATCAATCCAAAGCATTGAGAGAAGAGACACATATGCGCTACGGATCAGGCAATTAACAAACAATCTCGGAACTTTCGCCACGCAACTAGGCGGTTACGTTGCAACCAAAGTCGAGGAGGACGGCGGCGAGGGAGAAACATTTGCAGATGGCCTTATCTCCGACACACTTTCGACCATATGCTTAGACTTCTTTGCAGGCGGTGCTCCTGAAGTCTTTTCTCCGGTGGTGGTGGAAAACTGTATTACGGCGATCTACGATGACAGTTCAGCCGTCGGCCCCGAACAAGAGTTCCTCGCAGTATTCGGCGCGAGCATGTTCTGCAATTATTTGACCAGCCAAGCCTATCCGATCGCGAACGAGTTTTCTAGCGAGGCTTGCGAAGGATTGGAAGAACTCATAGTTGAACCATCGGCACCTTCGAGCTCTGTTCCGGAGCCAACGGTTCCTCCAGTACAGTCCTCGGCTTTACCCTTAGAACCCCCAGAGGCTCCTTCTTCAATTCCTATTCCGCCTTCTTCTTCATCAGCCCTTGTACCCCCTCCTTCAATTATAGTTCCACCTTCTTCATCAGCCCTTGTACCCCCTCCTTCAATTATAGTTCCACCTTCTTCATCAGCCCTTGTACTCCCTCCTTCAATTATAGTACCACCTTCTTCATCAGCCCTCGTAACCCCTCCTTCAATTATAGTTCCACCTTCTTCATCAGCCCTCGTACCCCCTTCTTCAAGTATAGCTCCGCTTCCTTCATCCACCAACCAACCGTCTACCGAGACTCCTCTCCCTCCCCCAACATTAGAGCCCCCTTCACCCCTGCCTCCGACAACCTCAGCTCCATTCACAAATTCCTCAATTACATCAGTAACCCCAACATCCACCGAGTTCCCACCTGAATGCACAGCATCAACGGAGGCGACCTGCGACGGTGAGTGCGTAGATCTAACCTCCGATCCGAACAACTGCGGAGAATGCGGAATAGTCGTATGTCCCACCAGCCTCCCGCGCCCTAGGGCCAATTCCACTAACTCTTCGTAGTGCTCAAGCGGGACATGTTCCAACGGCGCATGCAGCAGCAATTCGTGCACAGGCCAAACCTGCTCAACATTCACATCCTGCGGGCCGGGGGGGAACTGCGTCTGTGCATCAATAGTTGACAATACGGGCTTCTGTGTCGACGGCACGACGTCATGCGGTGGGCTGGCCAGCTGCGCCACAAGCCTGGATTGTCCTTTAGGTGCGGTGTGCGCAGTAGGGACGTGCTGTTCGGGTAATGTGTGTATTGTTGCGGACACGTGCGGTGGATTTAGCAATGGGACGGATGCGGGGCTGCTAGTGCGGGGCTGGACAGGGGATACGATTGCAAGGAAAGCGAGCTGGGATCAATGAGTAACAGGACAGCAGCGAGTGAAGTCCCTAGGCCGGGGGAATTAATGGAAACTATGGAATGGATACTGGAATTATGGGGTCTACACCGCTATAGCTAATGGATTTAGGTAATTAACGGCCGGCTTGATGTCACTCCTTACGAGAAATGTAGCCAATAATAATTGCCTGTATTCACTAGGAGGAAACCAGGCTCTGCTCAGTAAACAATCAACTAATTGACATAGAGGAATTACTTCAATTCTCGCGGTGAACACATACTCGAAGACGTTCTCGCGCGAAGGTCCACTTGCAGGAATCGTGCTGTACCAAACCCTGCCAAGAAAAATACGTCACGGGATGTACTCTTCCATAGTTATGATTACTCCACGCAGAATCGGATTGAAAGCTGGTCCTAGAAATACCGTAATGGAATATCATGGTTCCTAGAGATATTTTGTGTCTATAACCAGCTCGAAGAAATCTTAGCAGTCATCTTTCTGAGGCGGAAATTTTGATGCGGAAATGGGTCGTCTGCCGAAGGTTATAGGGGCCGACTTCGTCGGCCTGCCTACTATTTGCGAGGCAATATAGAAGGCAGCCTGTGCTACCGTTGTTCCCAAAAATTCAAATACCAACCATTCTATCATTAGGTTATGATGGGCAACTGTCTAGCTACCTTCTCCAGTATCTCTATTTTGGAACGAGCTGAGGCCATGATTAAAAAGACCCCGAAACGCCGGCGACTCCGAGGGGTGAGATACGGGAGCCCCCCCTTAAGCTAGGCGACACCAAACTATCGGAGCTTGTTCTTAAATTAAGTTCTTGCGGGAGGATTCCCCTGCCGCCCGCGTCCTCGACGTACACTATGGCATCGGTCCCTAGGTTACTACCGCAAGTTCTCGTGCGCCTCCCGTTTAGAGGCTAAGACCTGCTCCATAAGAACTATTATTAGGCTAGTTCCACAGCATCATGTCTGCCACATGAAAATATATTGCACGCTTTCTACATTTTACCAACCGATTATCATGTTCAGTTGTGGAAATTCAACTAGGTAGTTCGGGTCTCTCCCAAGGCATTGTAAGCGCTAATGTAGGAATTTGCGCACAACAAGTTTGGCCGTCTTAATCACATGGATCATTGGGCCGTATTTGTACAGGCTTCCGCCTCGCATATAGGGACAGCGGTAAATTTGGAAAGCCAACTAATATCGGTTCTATATGAGGTAAAAGGCGGATAGAGAAGTTAGGAAGGCGCAAGTGAAGGTAAACACCACTTGCACAACCATGCCCTATGTTGATGCATCTTTAGGGGCATCATATAATGTTACGGCTAAGTTATTCACAGTTAGCCCCTTGGCAGGTCCAGGGATATATATGTAGCATGTCTCGCATTTCTAGTCAATAGACGCAGTTTTCCAACCCTCATCAGAGCCAGCCAGCTCTGACAGCTATGAGCCCGGAAGCCCTTTGACTACTGCTGCGTTCTACATAGACAGACTAGAGCTGATTGATGTAGGCTTAGTCAGTCAATTATATCTCGTTTATCAAGACCTCAGTCACCTCGACGTCGCTAGGCTAGCTAGGAAGCCAGAGAGCTTAGAACTAGTCGTAGCAGAGACCTCGACAGATCAACGCGATATAGTATATCAAAAAGATGACAGAATCAGACCT
>ML986931.1:0-17318 GCA_010094045.1 Lojkania enalia | reverse complement strand
TAAAGACTGTATATTCGTTTATAAAGTATCCTAGTTTACTATAATTATAGTAATTATCTAGGGTTATATACCTTTTAGGTACGAGAGTCTTACTAGGTTATTAGAGAGCGATTGTAGTAGAATAAGGTATTAATACTAGGGTAGATTAGGGTAGTATTAGATTATAGGTTACCTTAGATAAACTTTTAGAAGCCTTCTAGTACCGATCCGAATTTGTTTTAGCTATAACCTATAGGCTGTTAAATAGGCGACTATAGTATTAAAGGAGCCTTTTTATATAAGCTTAAAGCTAAGATTTAGTATCTTTAGGCTGGGGAGAATCTTATCCTATAAGTAGAAGAACTACTTAGATTGGGATATAGATCCCCTAATAGTTGTACTAATAAAGCGAGCTTTAAAAGTTAGGAACACTTCTCTCTTATTTATTCTTAAAACCTAAAACGCCTGTTACGCCTCTATCTCTTTATTATCTATAATAAAATACGATTGTAGAAGTAAAATTATTTCTTTAGCATTCTTAAACTAATACTAGTCCGATTTAGCTAGGTATTTTAACTCTAGATACCCTTTTATAGTACTAGAGGTATATTTCTATACTAATACTATGTATATATACTCTATCTAATAGTAATCTATATTAATCTTAAGTTGGTCTAGAATTAAGGCTTACTATTATTTAAATATAGGTTTATTATTATCTATAAAACTTTCGATCTTAGGCGTATATTTAGTAAGGTAGATTTAAGGGGGCTTAAGGGTAGCTGAAAGGTTTCTTACTAGGGGAGTTATAGAAGTTTCTTAGCGTATTATTAGTACTAATTCGGTGGTTTATAGAGGTTAATTAGAACTAGTAGTTCTCTATTATATTAAGCGTGCGATCTCCTCTTATAAAATTGTAATTTATTTCTTAAGGGTTAGTTCACTCTAATCTTCCTCTAAATTAAATAGGTTCTTTACTACTAGCCCTATAGAGAGGGGTCCGCCTGTTACAGGACCCCCTATAAGAGGTAATAGTTGTTCTACACGTATAGATAGAAGCTTACTTTTACTACAACTTATATATATATCGATTCTAGTATAGAAATCGGAAGGTAAATTATAGTTAGATATCAGCGGTTACCTCCGATTCTGATAGGTTATTAATAGTCTCCGAGTTTCTACCTAGGCGTACTCTATATAGCTTTTCTAAAAGCAATCCTAATCGTAGGGGATAGGAAGTTCTAAATCTAAAGGCTTTAATTAATAGAAGGTCTTTAAGATCCTATCTAAGTAACTAAATAATTTAATATAATAGTATATAAGTATTATAACCTAAACTAAATTAGGTATATTTTAGACTTAGATATATTTAAATAAACAATTAATACGATATTATTAAAGAGGCTATTACTAGTAGTATTAAGTTTTTCTATATAATATAATAGTATAGACAAGATAATAGGTCTAAATATAGCACGAATCTACTTAGAGGTATATAAGAGTATATGGGGGATTAGAGACCTAGGAATTCTATTAACACCTATAAGCCTTATACGAAAGGATATAGAAAAACTACTAAGCTACTTATAAGGGAGTATACAACTATATACGGATGGGAAAAGAGGTAGAACCGGGGGTAGGATAAGATAAGCAAAAAGATAAAGCTTTTTATAGAACGATTTCTTTACATCGTTACACTAAATACTATAGATATTAGAATATATTTTGTAAAACTACGGCTTATTAATTACTAGAATACTACCCTTATAATTATAAGATTATTCTTATAGAACCTCTCTCTAATAGTTATAGCCCATTATATAAGTAGAATATTAAGGAGCTGGAGGTAACTAAGAAGTATATTATAGATAATCTATAGTATAGGTATATTAAGTAGAGTCGAAGCTTCTTTATATTTCTAATCCTTTACGTTTATAAATCTAATAGTAACCTATATATCTGCGTAAATTATTATAAACTTAATACTCTTATCTATAAGAATATATATCTAATACTATATATAGATAAACTTCTATCTAGATCTACTAAAGTAGTAATTTTTACTAAGTTTAATATTCGCGCGGCCTTTAATAAGATTAGAATAAACTCTAGTTCTAAGAAATATACTACCTTTTAGACTTAATACGGAACCTATAAGTATAAAATTCTGCCTTTTAGATTATATAACAGTCTAGTAACTTACTAGTACTATATAAATAATATACTAATCGACTACCTAGATAACTTCTATATCGCTTATCTAGACGATATTCTTATCTACTTAGAAGACGAGGCGATATATACTATTTATATTAAGAAAGTTCTTAAGAGATTATATTAAGTAGAATTATAAGTTAATATTAAGAAGAGCGAATTCTATATTACTCGAACTAAATACCTTAACTATATCCTATTAAATAAAGGCCTTAAGGTTAACCTAAAAAAGGTGGAAGTACTATATAACTAGTAGCTATCTATTACTATAATAGGTGTAAAATCCTTCTTAGGTTTTACTAGATTCTATTAATAGTTTATACTAGAATTCTCGCGTATTATAAAGCTAATTATCGTACTATAGAGCCCTATAACCCCTTTTATATAGACTTTAGAATATAATATTACCTTTAAGAAATTAAAGTCAACCCTATTAAGTATACCTATACTCTACTACTTTAACCCTATATTAGAAATAAAAATAGAAACTAACACCTCTAATAGAGTAGTTATAGGAGTACTATTATAGAAATATCTTAACGGAAAATAGTACCCTATAATATTCTATAGTAAAGTTCTATCTAATTCGGAACTAAACTAAAAGATTTATAATAAGAAACTATTCGTAATTATTACTACGTTTAAGTAATAGAGGGTAAAACTTACTTTAGTAGCTACTAGAACTCTAATATATACTGATTATCGTTTACTTAAATATTTTATAACTATAAAGGTACTTAATACTTATTAGGTTTATTAGACTAAGAAATTAGCTTAGTATTAGTTCTAAATTAAATACACCCTAGGTAAAAATAATATTAGAATAGATATCTTTAATCGTTATAAATAAAATATAGAAAACTTAAAAGCAGCTTAAACTAATAATTAGTTAAGAGTTCTACTTAGACTATATTAACTTTACCCCTAAATTAATGCTAAATTAGTCTAGTCCTATATTACCTAAATAATAACTTAAGCGGCTATACTAAACGTTATTAAAGGTTAGGAGTAGGTTATATTACTAGACTCTCTAGAGTTAATTAATATATTACTATAGGAAAACCGAGCCTTTTTTACGTAGGAATACACCCTCTTATCCTATAAGTATTAGATAGAAAACGAACTACTCCTCTATAATAATCGCTTATATATTCTATTAGATTCAGGCCTTTATATATAACTTATATAAGAGGCTTACAACTAAGTATCCTCCGCATATCTAAGTACTACTAAAACCTATTAGTTACTATCCTAGAAGTACTACTAGAAGGGTATAGAAGTTACTTATAAACGATATATATAAAATTATATCTTATACTATAAAACTTATCTAATATAAACTTAAACCCTAGGTTTTATCTACTTACTTCCTATACTAAATTAACTAATATAGTACCTATATATTAATTTTAAGAATTTTCCTATAGATAAGTCCAGATATAATTAGATTATAGTAGTAATTAATCGCCTATCTAAATAAGTAGTATCTATTCTCTACTATTGTATAATTAATGTACGGGGAATAGCCGAATTATTTATTTAATAGGTATACTACTTTAACTATATACCCGAAACTATTATTTTAGACTAAAGACCTTAGTTTATATTTAGTTTCTAGTCTAAATTCTACTGTATTTTAGGCGTAAAGATTAAACTATCTACTACTTATTATAAAGAGACTGATAGATAGATAGAAATTATAAATAAGTATATTAATTAGAGACTGCGCTCTTTTGTATCCTTCTACTAGAATAACTAGAGTTTTCTATTACCTATAATCGACCGAGTATAAGCAACTCTACCTTATATAACTATCAGAATATCCCTATATTAGATCTTATACAGATTTAAGCCCTGTTAGAGTTAGGATTAGAAATATTCTATTAATCCTATTATTATAATAGATAAATTAAATTATAAGAACGTTTTAGCTCTAATAACCTATATATATACAGCCTAGGAAACCGTAAATACTAATATTAAGAAGGCTTAGGATCGTATATAATCTATTATTAACTATTACTAGTAACCGATTAATTAGTAGATTAGTAATATAGTCTACTTAAATACTAAGAACTTTATAGTCTAAAGACCGAGCCGAAAGCTATCTAATTAATAAGAGGGCCCTTTTAAAGTACTAGAATAGGTTAGAAACTTATACTATCTACAGCTACCCTTAGGGTTAAAAATATATAATATCTTCGTACTAAACCTGTTATATAAGAACCCCTAAGACCTTCTACTAGAGTAAGAAGCTCTAAAACCACCCGCTGTCGCTATTAAAAGGGTAGAAGAGTAGGAGGTTAAAGAAATACTAGCTAGTAAGCTATATTGCAAGACCCTTAAATGTTACAGCTAAACTATTTACAGTTAGCTCCTTAGTAGGTCTAGAGATATATGTGTAGCATATCTCGCATTTCTAGTTAATAGACGCAGTTTTCTAATCCTTATTAGAGCTAGCTAGCTCTAATAGTTATAAGCCCGGAAGCCCTTTAACTACTACTATATTCTATATAGATAGACTAGAACTAATTAATATAAGCTTAGTTAATTATATCTCGTTTATTAAGACCTCAGTCACCTCGACGTTGCTAGACTAGCTAGAAAGCTAGAGAGCTTAGAACTAGTTGTAGCAGAGACCTTAACAGATTAACGTGATATAGCATATTAAAAAGATAATAGAATTAGACCTACTTATTACTAAGGCTACGGTTATTCTTAATAAGCTAGAGTACTAGACGCAGTAGCTATTTCTGCGGAAGGACAGCGCGGACTAGAACCAGCTCTAGAAATACGTGGACCCAGACCTTAGTAAGGAGCTAGTCCTTCAACTAGATGCTAAGAAGCTAATTAAGAAATAGTTCGGAGATTTCTATAGGATAGATAGTAATACTAAGGCAGTAGATACTAAAGTAGATATCATGGATCTAACTAATCAAGAATTAGCAAGATATAAAGCCTGGTATAGGACGTACAGCTATAGTAAGGTACGGTAGCTATAGAAAGAGAAGGCTCTTAGGAAATTCACGCAGGAGATATCGAGGACGATAGTAGCTTAATATATCTATCTAATTGCAGACTATAAGACTGTATATAATTAACTACAGACCCTTAAGAAGTATCTCTACCTAAGTAAAGCTGAGCGCAGTATGCAGCTGCAGGCTTAATACTAGACGCTTAAGATACGATTAAGAAAGGGGAACCTAAATACCTAGTTTAAGGATTAGCTTAAAATAACGCGCGTTATAAGCCTAGTAAGTATACTAGAAGTATAGGGGAATTAAGCTTAATAGGACTTTATTCTCGCAGTTAAGAGCTTAGACGATAGCTGGGCAGTAAATAAGCTATTGCTGCTTATTAAGTCTAAAGTAGACGATAAGCTATATATAAGTATCTCAGACCTGGTAGTATAGTATACATTATACTATTATTATACTAGACTAGTTATATTAGAGCTAGAGACGTTCGCGACGTTTAGTATTATACTATAATAATTATAGCAGTCGCAGTAGACTAATAGCAGCTAAAAACCTTAGTAATTAAGATAGATAGTCTACCTCTATAGAGATAGTTATAAATTCGAGCAGTATCTATATATTAACTTAGTACTACGCCTATCAGGCTAGTAGCTAGATTAAGATATTAAGTAGAGATTCCAGAAGCTCAGAATATTAAGATCTTCTAGGTTAAAGGTGCTCTATAATACTAAGAAGCGACTAGCAGTATTAGCAGGCTTTATAGGCTCTATAGTAGTCTTAGCGCTAGTACTAAGCATAATAAAAAGATAAGATAACGGGTGTTAACTATTAGAATTAACTGCGACAGCAGCTCTAAACCTAAATTAATTAGTAAGCTCTATAGCAGCTTTAGTTCTATAGCTTAGAGCTGTATAGGCTAAGTAGTATTAGTATTAGCTATTACTGCTTAATAGATAGATTATAGACCCTAGCTTAAATACCTATATTACTAATAGCAAGTCTTATAGCTGGAGAATAATATAGCAGCCTGGACCAGACAACTACATATATATAAGGGGACAGCTGCTGCTAATTTAAGAATAGAGAGAAGTCTAGCTGTAGGTATAGACGTCTACTAGAATTAAGACTATCCTACTTTTATACGTAGTATATATCCCAGAGATATTTATAAGTATAGTTAGTCTCTTATACTATAGTATAGTAGGGATCTATTTTAACTTAGGATAAGACTATCTATATTAGATAGATCCGTCGAATATTATATACTATCTTAGGCGCACATCCAGGCATTAGCTAATAGATATAAAGGATAGTATATAACTATCTTTATTAGTATATATAGTATAATATAGACTAAGGCCTTCCTATGCAGCTTATAAGCAGCTAGAACTTACACCTATATAAGCTTACAGGGTATTCGGCTATACTAGCTAGAAGGTAGTTACTTATCTACCTGCTTATATTAACAGGCTTAAGTTGATTAAGTAGTAGTAGTAGAGAAATTAAGCTCTAAAGTAGATAGAATATACTATCTATATCTAGTCTAAGCTCTATAAGATAGTAAGTAGGAGAGCTCCTTAAGAACTAGCCTAGGGACTATTTAAGAAACTAGGGATAGATTTAGTTTAGATATACGATTGGTTAGAATACTACTATAATAGAGATCTCTAGATATTTTATATAGTCTGCTAGTATAGTAGGTAGTATAAAACCTGCTGCCTACTAAATAAGAATATAATAACGCTACGATATATAACGTAGAGATTGCTAGTTAAACTTAAAGTTTAGTTTAACGTGTAGGTTAAAGCTATTAGGCTTAATAGTGAGCGCGGATATTCTGAGATACTTAACATCTTTAAGAACCTAGGAATCTTAGTAGAACTACGAGCAGAGTACACTAAGGAGCAGAATAGTCTAATAGAGAGAGTAGGACAGTTGCTAGTCGTATAGGGAAGAGCTATAAGGATAGACGCAGAGCTACTAATAGAGGTATTAAACGAGTGCCTACTCTTAGCAGTCTATCTCCTTAATTGTACGCTAACCAAAGCTCTAGACTAGTATATTCTATATAAGGTAGTATACAGAACTAGACTATTAGTAGCTTATCTCAGCGTACTAGAAGCTAAGATATATATCCTGAATTATTATCTATACTAGAAAGAGAAGCTGCAATCTTACGCGCTAATCAGACGCCTTATAGAATATAACTCTATAAATATCTATTACATCTGGATACTAGAGCTAGACAAAGTTATTAGGACTAGAGATATTATTCTACTACCTGCAGAATTATATAAAGATCTTATCTTTCTAGATAAGTAGACGCTATATCTAGCAGCCGCAGTATTTAATATTAAAGAGAGCCGTAAGCTGAATAATATAGAGCTTAAATAGATGCTAGATTAATTAACAGCTTAATCGCGCAAGGAGATGCTAGACGATAAGCTTAAGCAGTAGATTAAGAAGCAGCTTAAGTAGGAGCTAGGTTAGCAATAATCGAGTAAGCCGGCTAGAGTAGAGCATCTAGTAGTTAGCGGTATTATAATACTAGAAGATACCTTAGAACCGCGCAGTTAAGATAATCGTAATAAGCATCTAGAGGTGATAACTAATCTCCCTAAGGGCTAGTATTAGATTGAGCTAGAAGTAGAAGCTCTAGACTGACGATTAAATAATGCGAATAGACGCGATAAAATTAGTAGTTAGCTTAATACTAGAAATATTATAGAGACTAGAACTCGTAGAATACCCTGTATATACTATATAGCGTTTATAGAAGTGTTATAGCAGAAGACAAGCAGTAATATACTAGCTAATTAGCCCGGGATTAGTCTATATAGAGATTAGCTACTACTTCTACTAAAGCGATAGAAGTAGCTTAAGAGGTATCTATTTAGAATCGAATTTAAGAAAGTAGTAGTAGTAGAGCTTTAGAGCTGCTACAGCAAGGGCTGTCTAGTTTATATAATAGAGACTAGAGCCAGTATACAGCCAGGGATTAAGCTTCTACCGCTAATATAGGTATTTGCATATAAATTCGATGAGGATAGATATTTATATAAGTTTAAAGCTAGGCTAGTTGTTAGAGGAAACCTATAGTAGGACTGGGGAGATATATATATAGCTACTCTAGCAGCACGAGTATTCCAATTTCTAGTCGCTCTAGCAGCAGCTTTTAGACTACACGCCTATTAATACGATATTACCAACGCTTTCTTAAATATACTACTAGATAGACTAATATACGCCTATATGCTAGAAGAATTTATATAGGAACTAGGTAAGCTGCTAGAGATAAGGAAAGCTCTCTATAGCCTAAGAGATACTCCTCTACTCTAGTATAAGTACTTTAAGAGCTTGCTACTTAAGCTAGAATTACAGCTAATCTAGAAGGTTCTATATCTATTTAGAAGTAAGAGCCTAATAGTATTCTTCTACGTTAATAATATAGTCGTTCTAGTTTATCTAGACTATTTTACTACATATTAGTAATTTAAAGCAGGCTTAAAATTGTAGTATAAGCTACGCTTACTTAGACAGCTCCGGTAGTTCCTAAGAATTAGAATAGTCCGAGACTAGGATATAGGCAGAATCTAGCTTAGTTAAGACTCGTTTATTAATAAGGTTGTAGCTAAGTATAGACTGTAGAAGTAGAGGTAGAGAAGCTATTCTATAGTACCTCTAGTCGATAACTATCTAGTATTAAGTATAGAGGAGCTAAACTATTAGAGAACTAAATATTATCAGCAGCTAGTCAGATCTTTAGAATATCTAGCAGTTTACACGCGCCCAGATATCTTAAGAGCTTATTTAGCTCTAGTAACCTATCTTAAGAATCTAGGATAGAGTTATATTTAAGTAGCAGAGCATATCTAGAGATATATAATTAGTATAAGAGGGCTAGGCTTATAAGCATCTAGACTAGATTAGGAAAACGCAACCTACCTCAGTAATAAGTATAAGCTACTATTCTATAGAGTATTAGACGTAGTATTTGCGGACAATTAAGAGACGCGTCGCAGCTCGCAGGGCTACCTATTTAAGCTTTATAGCCTACCTATTAACTAGAAAGCGATAATACAGTACTCGGTTACTAAGTCGATAACTAAGGCTAAGCTGCTAGCTCTATCCATAGTAGGCAGCAAGCTGTAATAGTAGACTAGGGTCTTTAATCACGTAGGGTTTAGTATAGAGATAGTCCCCACGCTATTTTATGACAATCAGCAGATAGTAGGTATTACTACTAAAGCAGTAGATAGATTATAGACTAGGCTATATTATATAGATACTTATTAGATGTGGATTTGATAAGAAGTTAAAGCAGGAAGGTTATAGGTTAGCTAGAAGCCGACGAACTAGATACTAGTAGACGGTTTTATAAAGGTACTACTTAAGCAGAAGTACCTTACCTTTTTAAAGCAGCTCGGTCTTATAGAGGTATCTAGACTAGTTAACTAGAAGGCAGCTTTACTATTTACTACAGCTAGGGGGGTATATTATAGCTAAACTATTTATAGTTAGCTCCTTAGTAGGTTTAGGGATATATATATAGTATATCTCGCATTTCTAGTTAATAGACGCAGTTTTCTAATCCTTATTAGAGCTAGCCAGCTCTAACATTAAATACTATATAAAATAGGTAGGATATAATCCTAACCCAGTCTAGTATAAAGTCTTAAATTTTATAGGTTCGCTTTATAAGCTAAAAGCTTTTTATAATAAGTATCTGAATTAGCTAGGACTTTTAAAAGCTCTAACTAAATAGATTAAGGTATATAAGAATAGTATAGAGAATATAGATTATCTAGTAGACGATAATATATAAGAGTTAAATAGTAGATTTTAAAAAAAACTAAAGTATAGGCTTAAAATTACTCTTCTATAAAATTTAGAGGGTCTAATAGTAGGCTGTTAGATACCTCCCTAGTCCTCTCCTCTTCTACCCTCCTTCTCTTTCCTTCCTTCCAGACTCCCCTTAAACCTCCCCTACTTTATCCTTAGCCGCTTAAAAGCGCCGCGATATTAGCCTAAAGGCTAGATACTAGAGCCTTTAGGGCTAAAACCTAATAGAATAACTTAGTACCCTAGTAGAATAAAGCTACTTAGATACTAGCTGTAAGAAGGTTATCTTCCTAACTCCTTATAACCTAGGCTATAAGTACTAGACTATAAGTAGACTCTAAAACAGCCTTAAAAGCTACCTTTTTATCCTTCTTATCTCTTGCGTATCGGGCCACTACCTATAGTTTAAGATGGCCCTAGAGGACTAGAAACTCCTCCTTATAGTAGAAGGGGATCTATAAGTGCGTTAGTAGTAAATACTCTACTAGTATTAGATGCGATTCGTACGGGGTTATACTTTTTATTTTACGAGGTATAATACTCGCATTTTTTTAATCTTAGGGACTAAAAGGTAAATATTATATATCGCCCGCGGGCGAGCGTGTGTGTAGCTTAAAGGTAGATAATTTAGAAGGCTTTTAAAGAGGCTTTAGGAGGCGGGCGGAGTAGTATATTAATTAATTTTTTCTATAAGGCGTTAGCAATACTTTAATAATTAATAGTACTAGGGATGCGTAATAATACATACAGAGTAGAAGTTATTGTTTAGTTAAGAAAGCTTAGTTAACAGTAATCTAGTAATATACTAAGGCTAGTAAATGCTTATTACTATACGGGACGAAATTGCAATATTAATAAACTGTTATAATAGTAGTTACTAGCTAATATATAGGTTAATTATACTTACCGTAAAAACCTTACTTAATATTATATTAATAAACGCATCTCTATAGGTAACCGCGTATATTAGCTCTTACTAGTAAATACCTCCTTAAAGAAATTTCTTTATACTAGAACCTATCTATAATAGCCCTAATTCCCTCCCGAACTAGTATAGATAGGGACTATTAGCCTATAAGAAGGGGGGTAGTATAATAATGCAAAGAAATTGTTCCACGAAAAGCTTTATTATAACCTTATCCTAAAGCTTTTCGCTTATCTTATCCTACCCCCAGTTCTACCCCTTTTCCCTTCCGTATATAGTTGTATACTCCCTTATAAGTAGCTTAGTAGTTCTTCTATATCCTTTCGTATAAGGCCTATAGGTGTTAATAGAATTCCTAGGTCCCTAAACCCCTACGCACTCCTATATACCTCTAAGTAGATTCGTGCCGCATTTAGACCTATTATCTTACCTACGCCGTTACATTTATTATAAGTATTCTACTTACTATAGTTTATTAAGAGATACTTAAAAGTCTACGCTTATATAAGATAGTAGAAGTATTCTTTAATACTATTCTTAAGTATTATAAAGAGTAAGATTTTATAGAGAAGTATACCCTCTAAACTAACTTCTTTAGCCTATATAGTAGTTACTATAATAGTATATCTTAATTTACTAGTAAATTTAAAGCTAGTCTTATATAATTAAATAATATTAATTTTAAGTCTAGCTTTAAAAATATTATATTCTAGTTTATTATTACTATTAAAGATTAATTTAAAACTTATATATAGTAATAATACTAGATTTTATATTAAAGCAGAGTTTTAAATATTAATACTATAATTAATAAGATTAATAATAAATTATATTAAAAGAATCTAGTTAAAAAAGTAATAGTATTTTAAGTATAGCTAAAAGATATATAATAGCTTAATAGTAATTAGTATAAAGGTAAAAGTAAGAGTAATATTAAAACTAGAAGTAAGTCTACTAATAGTAAGCTTATAGAAAGAAGATACTATTCTAGCTACTAATATAAGTATATAGGGGGTAGATTAAACTGCTAGTTTATATATCTAGAAAAGGTATTAAAATAATTTCTTAATAAATACTTAGAATTAGTATAAAAGATAATCTAATTAGTTTAATTAAACTATATACTATTAGCTAATTTTAGTACTATTATTAATATATTAGTAAGTGGTTTTAATACTTAGGTTTCATTAATATTATAATATACGATCGAGTAAATATTATAGAAACTCTATAAGAATTAAATTATCTTTAATACTAATATAATCCACTACTAAGCGGTTAAAACCACCGAGCGGTTAGTAACCTACTAAAATCTCTACTACCCTATTAATTTTCGTAATATCTCTACAACTACGCGATAGAATACGCTTATCTAAAGCTAATATAACTATAGTAAATAAAGCTTTTAAATAAGGTCAATTTAAGTTAAATTTAGCTGCAGTATAAGCGTTTAAAGTTAGCTATACCACCCTAAGAGAGCGCCGCAATAGGAGACCTTATAGAGCTAATTATACCCCCAATTTAAAGAATCTTATAGAGCTGGAGGAGAGGTCGATTATAGACTATACACTTAATGTAGATACGTGTAGGTTTTAGCTTAATCTTAATATACTGCGAGATATAGCTAATAAACTGCTTCTTAATTACGGTCAGCGATCTATTAGTAAAAATTGGCCTAATCGCTTCGTCTTACACGTTTTAGAGCTTAAATTACGCGTCAATTAATAATATAACTACTAAAGAGCTCTAAATAAAGATCTTAAGGTTATTTAAGGCTGGTTCCACCTTATATATAATACTAAAGCTAAGTACAGTATCTTTAACAAAGATATATATAATTTTAATAAGACCAGCTTCTAAATAGGTAAAATTAGCCTAAGAATAGTTATTACTAGTACTAAGAGGCGATAAATATTTAAATCTATCTAGTTTAATAATACTAAGTAGGTAACAGTAATTATAGTAGCGAATACATATAGTTAGCTGGTTCTACTATTTATTATCCTTAAGGGCGCATAATAATATAATACCTAGTACTAGTTAATTATAGATAAGCCTTAGTAGGTTTTATCTATTAGTAAGAAGGGCTAGATGTCTATTAAACATAGGTTTAAGTAGCTTAAGTACTTTGATAAACATACTAAAGCTAGTACTACTAGCGCCTACCAACTACTTATTATAGACGGCTATAATAGCTATAATTCCATCGAATTTTATAATTATTATAAAGAACGTAATATTATTACGCTTTATATACCTCTACACTTATCTTATCTTCTACAGCTATTTAATATAGGCTATTTTAGTCTATTAAAGCGTGTATATAGCAAGGAGATTAAAAGTTTAATTTAGTGCCGTATTAATTATATAACTAAAGAAGACTTCTTACCTATATTTAAAGCGGCCTTTAATAACGCTATTATTAATAAAAATATAGCTAGAGGCTTTAGAGGGTCTAGATTAGTCCTATTTAGTCCAGATTATATTATTTTAAAGCTCGATATCTAAGCTTTATAAACCCTAACGCCGCCGCTTCTAGAACCTACTAAATAGCAGTTATAAACACTATATAATTACTTAGAGATAGAGTACTAGATATAATATATATAACGGCGCGTAGAACAATATTAAAATAGCTTACTAACGTTAATACTTAAGAGTCTTATAAGTCTTATAAAGGGTATTACGTCTATAGCGTATAGATAGTCGTTTTTAGAGATAGAGAATAGAGATCTCTAGGCGGCAAATATAATGCTTATAAAGCGCAAGAAGCGTAAACGTAAGGTAATTAAAGGTGTAAATACCGTCTCTATATTAGATAGGCTATAATTAGTAAAGTAATAATAAGAAGGCCGTTAAATAGAATAAAAAGGCCTAAATAGTTATAGTTAACTATACTAACTAAGACGCTGCGGGCGCTGTTAAGAGCTAGACTATTATATTAAGACGTATAAAATAGCTCTAATCGAAATATTAAATAGTAAGAATTATATAGATATTACTATATAATTAATTACTTTAATAGCTGTAGAGATATTCTACTTTAAAATTGAAATTAGGTGGGTTACTAACCGCTCGGTAGTTTTAACCGCTTAGTAGTAAATTACGTTAGCGCTAATAAATATATATAATATAATAGAACTAAGATTATCTTAATAGAATAATCTAGTATAAGATATATAAAGATAAGTAGTAGTCTTACTAGAATAGAAGATAAAGGTATAATATAGCTTTATATTTCTCTAGTTAATAGTAGTACTACTAATATATATTTTATAAAAGTATTAACGTATTCTACTATCGAAGTAGCTAAACTATTAAAGCGGCCACTTTTTCTTAGCATTATAAACACTACGTACGAACTATAATAAATCTATAATACGACCTTCTATTAATTTAATAAGAAGGTAGAATTAAGCTTATCTTATAGGCGTATAAATTAGGCTAGTTTAAGAGCGTATAACGCGCTGCTATAACTTTTAACGTATAATATTAACAACTCTCTACTCGACTTTATAGAATCGTATTTCGCTCTTATATACAACTAAATTACTAGAAGCTTATAGTAACCGAAGAATAAACAATTGTATAATATATTCTTAACCTTAATTTACGAGGATTTACACTTTAGCTATATAAGGTAGTAGATATAATAGATAAACTATTATGCGTACGTAATAAAACATCTATAAGAAAGAATTCGTTTAAATAATTTATAGCGCGTATAAACAAGCTTAAAATAGCTTTTAATCGAGTAAAGGATTGCTAAAGAATAAAATAAGAGAATCTAGAGGTTATTAACGCGTGGTTTAAGCTTATATAGGATATAATTGCAAAATATAGTATATATAATAATAATATCTACAACTTTAATAAAATAGACTTTTAGATAGATATTATTAGTATTATAAAGGTTGTTACAGGTTTAGAATATTATATAAAGCCTACTCTTATATAGCTAGGTAATTATAAGTAGATTATAATTATTTAGAGTATCTATACTACTGCGTATATAACTCTACTATTTATTATCTATAAAAGACGCGTTTATATCTCTATATAGTATAAAGAAGTAGGTATACTATATAATTAGAAAATTTTAGTCTCTAAGAACGGCTAGATAAATAACACGCTTAATCTTAAGTAGCTAAAGTATTTTAATAAGTATATAAAGATGCGTTAGATAGAGTCGTATAGGCTACTTATTTTAGATAGCTATAAAAGCTACCTTAACTAGGAATTTAAAGATTACTACCTTATATAAAAGATCCTAACGTTTTATATACCTTTTTATTTATTATATATACTTTAGCCTCTTAATATAGTTTACTTCTTACCGTTAAAGCTAAAGTATTTATAGTATATATAAGACTTAGCGCGCCGACGCGTCTACTATATTAATAAAGAAGGCTTTCTTCTAGTCTTTAAGAACGTGTTTTTTAATATATTTACGTATAAGAACTATTGAAAGACCTTTAAAGTAATAGGAATTATTCCTCTAAACGCGCAGGTTATATTAAATCGCCTTAATATATAACTATATATTCTACTAGAACTACTTCTATAAGAAGACTTCTAATAGTCTAAAACTCTAAGTAATATATATAAATTTGGGTTACAATTAATACTTATATAAAAGTCCTTTATACGATTACTAAAAGAGGTGTAAGAAGGATTCTCACAGCTTATAAAAGGTACTGAGTTAATGCTATATTAGAATACACTTCTTTAAGCTCGCAATTCTAAGCTTAAAAGGTAATTAGAAGAAGTAACTAAGCGTAAAACGCGTAAAAGAAAGTATATTTAGTATAGTAGTATAGTATTATATAGCGAGGGATCTTTATATATAGCTACTGAAGTATCTATAAACTCTCAGCTCTTTAAGAAAACTCGTAGTACTAATATTTAAGAAAGGGCTTAACTAGTTTAACGCTACTATAGTAACTGTAGTAAGACTGGATATAACGCTCGTATGTGCTAAAAGGACAGTAGGGAAAATTCTAAATTAGATGAAAGTATATTATATATAGAATCTCTTATTAGTATTAAATAAATTAACTTTTTATATATAGTATTTGTTGTACTAAGAAAAAGTAGCCGCTTCGATAGTTTAGCCGCTTTAATAGTAGAATATGTTATACTATTTAAGTTTTTATATTTCTATTATTTCTCTAGACTAGTTTTAACTAAAAGGATTATACTATTATGATTTCTATTAAAAGCTACTATATATTAAGAATAATAGTAAAATTACTTATATCCCTAAGATTAATAGAATATCTACTTTTTTAAGTATATAGATAATATAATAATATAAAGAAATTGTTCTATAAAAAGCTTTATATATAATCTTATCCTAAAGCTTTTTACTTATTTTATTCTACTCTTAGTTCCACTCCTTTTCCTATTTATATATAGTTATATACTCCCTTATAAATAGTTTAGTAGTTCTTTTATATTCTTTTATATAAGGCCTATAAGTATTAATAGAATTTCTAGGTTCCTAAACCCCTATATACTCTTATATACCTCTAAGTAGATTTATACTATATTTAGACCTATTATCTTACCTATATTATTATATTATATAGAAGAAGTTAATACTACTAATAATAGTCTCTTTAATAATATTAAATTAATTATTTATTTAACTATATCTAAGTCTAAAATATATCTAATTTAGTTTAGATTATAATATTTATATACTATTATATTAAATTATTTAATTATCAAGATAGAATTTTAGAAACCTTTTATTAATTAAAGTTTTTAAGTTTAGAACTTCTTATTCTCTATAATTCGGATTGCCTTTAAAAAAGCTATATAGAGTACGCCTAAATAGAAACTTAAAAACTACTAATAATCTATTAGAATTAAAAGTAACCGCTAATATCTAACTATAATTTACCTTCTAATTCCTATACTAGAACTAATATATATATAAGTTATAATAAGAGTAAACTTTTATCTACGCGTATAGAATAACTATTACCTCTTATAAAAGGCCCTATAATAGGTAGACCCCTCTCTATAGGGCCTATAATAAAGAACCTATCTAATTTAGAGGAAAATTAGAGTAAACTAACCCTTAAGAAATAAATTATAATTTTATAAGAGGAGATTATATACTTAATATAATAGAGAACTATTAGTTCTAATTAACCTCTATAAACTATTAAATTAGAACTAATCATATACTAAAAAAACTTTTATAACTCCTCTAATAAGAAACTTTTTAGCTACCTCTAAACCCTTTTAAGCTTACTTTACTAAATATATATCTAAGATTAAAAGCTTTATAAAATAGTAGTAAACTAATATTTAAATAATAGTAAGTTTTAATTCTAGACCAACTTAAGATTAATATAGATTACAATTAG
>ML986930.1:7724-24190 GCA_010094045.1 Lojkania enalia | reverse complement strand
TATTTATAATTAAGTGTTAGAATTTAGTAAAGTAAGTAAAAAACCTACTTTAGCTTTATTTTAAGGTTTCTAGTTTACTCTATACTATAGTCTCTTTATTCTAGTTACTATAGATAGATTTTAAGAAGGTAACTAAACTATCTATAGAGTTAATACCCTTATCTATTAATAGGTTAACTAATATTACTAGATCTTATTCTAAATAGAAATAGATATATAAAAGATAGATATATTTAATTAAATATTAGTTAGTATTTTCTTCTAGTTTATAGTAGAGCTTTCTAATAAAGTATAAAAGCTCTAAATATTTACTAGAAAATATTAGAAGGTTAGATAAATAGTTAAAATAGAAATATAGGTTATATATAGTTTTAGATAGATTAGAAGTTAATATAGATATCTATTTAGAAGTTAGAGTTGTAAGCTAAATTAGGCTAAGGGCGGGTAATAGTTCTATTACTATTATACTAGTAGTTAGTAGAGGGGTAGCTGTTTAATAGCTACTAAATTCCCTTTATATCGCTTTAAGGTCTAACTTATAATAGTTCTCTTAGGTTATTAAGGCTTCTACTAGCATCTTATTCTTCTACTATAAAGAATCTAGCTTACTCTAAATCTCTTTAAATATACTAATTATTAAGCTATAGTAGATAGAGTAGAAGGAAGTATATTATTATTACTTACTTAGTAAAGCGCGCTCTCTAGAAGAACTATCTAAATAGAGCTAGTCCTAATTAGAACTAGTCTATAAACGCTGATATTTGTAAAGTCTATTATCTTAATATCTACTCTCTAATATACCCTCTAGACTGAACGGAAACTACGGTATATATCTATATATATTACTCGATAGTAGCTTCTACTAGTACTAACTATAAGCGATTAATGCTTCTCTTATATCTAGTTACTACAGGAATTAACTATAAGCTTTAGTAGAGAAGAGTTTAGTTAAACCGTCTACTATTATATTAACGTACAGCACAAGCGAGCTAATTACCCAAGCGAGCTAATTATAATGCTAAAACCCTACTAAAATCGCGATAATTATACTTTACAGTATTATACTATAACTAATAACTGTAGAATCAATTTAGAAAGAAGCTAGAATACAGCTTATACTCTAAGCTCTTTAATAAGATGCGATACTAACTATGCATCGTGTTACATTAATCTATAATATCTCCTAAAGTATACTTAATATATAAAGGCGAGGAACAGCTCTATAATACGATTACCGGCCTAATTTAATAAAGCTTAATAAGACTGAAGAGTGGGTGATTGTTTAGTATATACTAGATCTAGATATAAGAGGATTTCTGCCGCAGCTTACTACTGTTTAAGATATAGTTAATTTACTACTAGCTGCGCGCTCTACTAGCTAGGTTAAAAAGAACTAGGTAGAGAACTTTATTAAACGTACGCCTAAGCTTAAGGTTAAATTTAATTAAAAGTATGACTATTTAAAAGCTAAATATAAGGATCCTAAGGTTATAGGAGGCTGGTTCTACCCTATATAGAATATAAAGGCTAAGTACGGTATTATTAATAAAGATATATATAACTTTAATAAATTAGGCTTTATAATAGGTGTAATATTAATAGAAGTAGTAGTTACTAGCTCTAAGAGACAGAATCGACTAAAGCAGCTCTAGCTAGGTAATTATAAGTGGACTATAGTTATCTAGAGCATCAACACGATAGGATAGGTAATACCACCTTTTATTATCTTTATAGGTACCTACCACCTCTCTATATAGTATAAAGAAGATAATATTCTACTAACCTAAGCTATATAGGTTACTGATAACGGCTAGACAATAAATAATATTAGTATTAAGTAGTTAAAGTACTTTAACGCGTATATAAAGGATTGTACTATTAATATATATCGATTGCTGATTCTTAACGGTTATAAGAGCTACAACTCGCTTAAATTTAGGCAGCTTTGCGAGGAAAAGAATATTATTACTCTCTATATACCTCTATATTTATCGTATCTACTACAGCTACTAGATATAGGTTATTTCTTACCTTTAAAGACTGCGTACGGGCGCTAAGTCGAGTAGCTGATGCGCGGTTATATTAACCATATTACGAAAATCGAGTTCTTATCCTACTTTAAAGCAGCTTTTAATATAGTAATTATAAAGAGTAATATCCTAAATAGCTTTTAAAGCGCTAGTCTAGTTCTATTCGACCTAGATATAGTACTATTAAAGCTTAAAGTTTAACTATATATACTAATATCTCCTATAGTCGAAGATACCTCTTAGGAGTTAAAAACACTAAGTAATCCTATTAAATTTAGGTCTTAATCTATATACGTTCGATTAAGAGTTTAAAAGCACCTAAATAGCTTGCCTACTTTAATAGTAGAGGCGTTTAAATAGTTTATAAAGGGTGCTACATATATAATATATAAAAATATACTATTGCACGCTTAGGTCGTTGAGCTTTAAGCAGCTAATAAGGCCGCTACACAACATCGATCGTATAAAAGAAAGTGTATACAGAAGGAAGGCAACCTAACAATTAAAGAAGGCGCTTAATTAACTACTCTAAAAGAGTTTAGCGCTCGTACTAATAGAAAGAAGGGTAGGAAGAAGGCGCGTATTAATAGAGGCCAGCCGACTTAAAGGCGCTATAGGTAGTATGGTAAGGCTAGGTATAACTCACGGACGTGTAAAAATAATGCTATAGATATAGAAGAATAGGCTACTATACTATATAGTACGATAGAATACAAGAAAGTACAATATTTTGCGAAAAGTAGTCGCGATTTTAGTGTGGTCTTAGCATTATAATCAGCTCGCTTAGGTGATCAGCTCGCTTATACTGTATATTAACTATTATAATATATTTAAATTATAATTAATTAAAAGCTATTTACTCTTTAATCTAGTAATAATAGATATTAATATATTTACTTTACTAGTAGTATCTTTTCTATTTAATAAGTTTAATAGCTGGTAGATTGTTAATATAAAGCTTTAGGGGTTAAAGTAGTTTATATAATATACCTAGCTTAATATAGAGTTAATAGAGCTATACTACTTCCTTAGCTGCGTATATAATAGCTACGTATTCGGCTTCTATTATTAATATTGTTACTAACCGCTCCTTAAAAAATTAATAGTAAATTGTTCCTTTAAACAGCTTAAATAGATATCTAGCTATTAATTTACGATCCTTATAATTAGTATATAATAAATCTAAATAGCTTATAAAAAGTGCTTCTAGCGCGTAGGCGAAGTACTCGATTAATACTCTTTAAGCTCTATCTAGTACTAAGAACTTTATAACGTAGTTACGCGTAGTGTAGAAATAATCTATAATCTATAATATATACTTATAGTATAGGCTTATTAGATTACTACTAAAATATTCTAGAAAGATAATATAATATATAATATCTAGTTATATAAAGTATATAAGATATAGTAACTTACTAATAACTAACTAATATTTATTAAACAGTTTAGTATCGTAGACGCCTTCCTTAAGGTAAGCTATAAGTTTAATAGTTAAGAGATTAAACGGTATACTATACTTATAGTAGTTCTCTCGCTAAAATATTAATATAAGCTTCTTAATATATAATTCTATAGAGAGCTCTATTATATATATTATACGATCGCGCGTAATACGGATTCTAAAGTAGTAGCTTAGTAGGCTAAGATCGCGGTATTTATAGGTACTTATAACTATTTATTTTATAGCTACTATACCTTTAACCGTTAAATAAATAAAGAGTAGATTATCGATATATACGAGAATAATCTACTATAGCTCTTTACTAATAAAGATATATAAATTAGAATTAAGAGGTCTATATCTATATAATATTAAGTAGCGACTAATCTCTTTATACTAAAGTTATAGTAACTAGTAGAGATTATAGAGTACTTTATTAAGTCGTATAATTATACTATCTAATAGTTAAGCGTAAATAGAGTTATTTTCGTCTATCTTTCTATTTAGGAAGGTTGTAACAATATTAACCTAGTTATACTCTAGATTAAAAGCGTTAACTAGTACTAGAATTAACTTAATAGTTGTAGAGCGTACTACTCCTACGTATATATCTTCCTAGAAATCTAAATATTAGCGATTACTATAGATAATAAGGCGTACTTTATACTATACTAAACGTCCTTTATTATTAAACTTATATTTATATACCTATTTAGTAGGTAGTATAGTAGTTTTAGCTAGTATATAATTAATAATCTACTAGGTGCTGTTCTCTATATATAATTCTATTTCTTCTTCCTCTACCTTATACTACTACTCTAAGTATTAATATACGCGCGCCTACTTTAGTAAAGTAGGTTTAGGTAGGAGATTTAGATCGTCTCTTATACCGTAAGCGTCTATTATAACTACTAAAGCGAAATTTTATATAAGAGTAATAAAAACGTTTAATATTACCTCGTTTTAAAGAGATATATTATCAACTATTAATACTATATTTAAATTAAACTATTAGAGCGTATAATATAAAGATTAATATATAGGCTTAGTTAGTAGAGCTACTATCTTACGAGAGCGGCTACAAGGCTTCTTTACTAGTAGCGGAGGTGGCGGCGACGGTAATGGATTGTTCTTATTACTCTATTACTCATCTATCTCTTATTACTCCTACCTAAAATTGTATCTTCTACCTTACTTAAGGAGATTAATATATTCGTTATTATTTAGCTATAAAGGTATCTATAGAAGTATTAGCTGTAGTAGTAGTATACCCCCTAGATTCTATATACCCTCTAAATAGTTAGATTCCTCTTCCTAAATATATAGGTGCTTGTCGTATTAAGCTTTTTAAGCTTAATAAAGTATACGGTTTATAACTAGCAGATATTAAGGGAAGATTATAGAGCTTAATTATATAACCTTCTTACTCTATAGATCCTATATAAGGAATATCCGAGATCCCTTACAGCTAATTATATAGCTCTTATAGCTATATTCTTTAAACTTCTTACTTTTAACGCGACGCTCCTTTAGAATAAGTATATAACTAATCTCTCTCTAATAGTAAAGGTTATAGAGATTTAGTACTAGATTTTAACAACCTAGATATTCGTTAAATACTTATAAAGGTGTTTTACTATTAGTAAATACTATAGTAAGTAATAGATTAAAGAGCTATACTATATACTTTATAATATATAGCTAGAATATTAGTAGTAGGTGCGGCGCTCTAATAAGGATATATCGTACTTTATCTATAGTAAGCTTGTTACTAGCCTTAGCAACGCTATTCTAGTATACTATATATAATATTAAAGGCTATAACTACGTTCCCTACTTCTTAAAATATTTAATAGTTACCTAATTAATAAAGTATTTATTATTATTAAGATAATAGATCTTAATAATCTTATTATACTAGGTGGTAACTATTCTATCAAAATTAAGTAGTACTTGGGTAATTTCTATGCGGGATTTAATAAAGTAGATCTATTAATAGTATATAAAATCGTCTATAAGGAGTAACTAGTATTATTCTCTATTAGGACCTAATAGTAAGATATAACTAATAACATCGAGATATATAATATTAAATACTTACTAAGCTTAATATTATAGAATATAAGAGATCTATTAATAACCTTTTACCTTATAGTATATCTTATAGTCGAACTTCTTAGTATTTTTAAGTTTTAAGCTGTTAACAGTTTTAAGTAGCTATTTTAAATTGTCTAGGTTTATATAGCTCCAGATTTTATAAGCTTTTTATAGGGTAATCTCTTGCTTTTAAGCTAGCTATAAGCCTTAGGGAGAGAATATAGTAACGTAGGCTATTAAGAAAGCTACTTATACTTCGTCTATATACTTAAAGAAAGTAGGTATCTTATTAATCTTAGGAACGTAGACAATCTTACTATTATCCTTAATATATAGTAGCTTCTGATAGAAACTATAGTAGTACAGTCCTTTTAGTTAAAGCTAACCTAGGGAGATAATAGAGATGTAGAGACTTAAATAGTATAGTACTACTACTAGCTAGAAAAATATAAAGCTGTATTATACCTTTATCTTCTACTCTAGTAAGACTACTACCTATCTTTATATATCCTATACTAGATTATTCTATTAAGATAAACTTAGTCCTATTATTATATATATACTTGTTAGCTCTAGTATTAAAGATAATTTAATTCTTATAGGGCCTTTATAGTATTTACTTAATCGTATATTGTGGTATTAATAAGACTTAAGTATTATAGCTATTTACTAATATACTAGTAATAGTACTAAAATTAGCTAATAGTATATAGTTTAATTAAGTTAATTAGATTGATTTTATACTAATTCTAGATATTTATTAAAAAATTATTTTAATACCTTCTTTAGATATATAAACTAGTAGTTCAATCTACCCCCCAGATATTTATATTAGTAGCTAAGATAGTACCTCCTTTCTATAGGCTTACTATTAGTAGACTTACTCCTAATTTTAGTATTACTCTTACTTTTACCTTTATACTAATTGCTACTAGACTACTATATATCTTTTAGCTATACTTAAAGTGCTATTATCTTTTTAACTAGATCCTCTTAACGTAATTTATCGTTAATCTTATTAATTATAGTATTAATATCTAGAACTCTACCTTAATATAAGATCTAATACTATTACTACACGTAGGTTTTAAATTAATCTTTAATAGCAATAATAAACTAGAATATAATACCTTTAAGACTAGGTTTAAAGTTAATATCGTCTAATCGTATAAGACCAGCTTTAAATTTACTAGTAAATTAAGATATACTATTATAGTAACTACTATATAGGCTAAAGAAATTAGCTTAGAGGGTATACTCCTCTATAAGACCTTACTCTTTATAGTACTTAAGGATAGCATCTAAGAGTACTCTTACTATTTTATATAAGCGTAGACCTTTAAGTATTTCTTAGTAAACTATAGCGAGTAGAATACTTATAATAAAGGCTTCCTTCTTAATATAATCGCGGTAGTTCTTCTACTATTAGTTATATTATACCTTATAGGCGTTATTAGTACGTCGAATATTCTCGAAATTGCTTTACTAGGCGAGTTTTACTACCTACAGCTCTATATCGTCTAGACGCGGCGGTACGTTCTAATATATCAGCTTACTAGGCTTAGGTAGTAGAGATACTCCTTCTAAAATATCCTCAGCAGCTTTACTAATAACTTAGTTTCATAAGACAGCTTCCTATAGTAAAATATTCTTACTATCCTTTACTAGGTTTATAACTCTCTTATAGTCTACTATAATAGTATTACGTCCTATATTAGTAGCGCGAGCTAAGCTCGGTTAGTTAACTAGATACTACTATTAGGCTACCTATTAATTAGTAATAGTAAACTAGGAATCGATATAATAATTAATCTAATTTACTATAGACTAGAAGTATAGCTAAAGGCTTATAACCTATTAAACTATAGTAGACGAAGTAAAAAGAAGTATATTATTATTACTTACTTAGTAAAGCGCGCTCTCTAGAAGAACTATCTAAATAGAGCTAGTCCTAATTAAAACTAGTCTATAAACGCTAATATTTATAAAGTCTATTACCTTAATATTTACCCTCTAATATTAATAAGTATATTCTCGTCTATAGTATATAATAGTAGATAATATAATATAATATTACAGACGCTTATATATAGTTAGTTAATCGCATTTTAAGTAGTTAACTCTATTACTATATACTATATATAAATATTAAAATATTATATAAAGAATAGAAATATTTATATTATATAGGTTTTTTATAGAAGCTAGGTCTATACTACTATATAGGCTAGCTAGGTTAGTAAAACCTTCTTCTATTATAGTTAAAATAAGTCGGTTATATTCTAGCTAACAGCTAATAGCTATTACTAGTAGCTAGTTCGGGTATTATAGTAAGAATAGTATAGGTGTAAAGGTATTATAGTATTACTATAATAGATATCTAGCTATTAATTTATAATTCTTATAATTAGTATATAATAAATCTAAGTAGTTTATAAGAGGTACTTCTAGTATATAAGTAAAGTACTTAATTAGTACTCTTTAAATTCTATCTAATACTAAGAATTTTATAATATAGTTATATATAGTATAGAGATAATTTATAATCTATAGTATATACTTATAGTATAAGCTTATTAGATTATAATTAAAACGTTCTAGAAAGGTAATATAATATATAATATCTAGTTATATAAAGTATATAGAATATAGTAGCTTACTAATAACTAACTAATATTTGTTAAATAGTTTAGTATTATAAACATCTTCTTTAAAGTAAGCTATAAGTTTAATAGCTAAGAGATTAAATAGTATATTATACTTATAGCAGTTCTCTTACTAAAGTATTAATATAAGCTTCTTAATATATAATTCTATAGAAAATTCTATTATATATATTATATAATTATACGTAATATAGATTCTAAGATAATAGTTTAGTAGGCTAAGATTACGGTATTTATAGGTACTTATAACTATTTATTTTATAGCTACTATACCTTTAACTATTAGATAAATAAAGAGTAGATTATTAATATATACTATAATAATCTACTATAACTCTTTACTAATAAAGATATATAGATTAGAATTAAGAGGTTTATATCTATATAATATTAAGTAGCAACTAATCTCTTTATACTAAAATTATAGTAACTAGTAGAAACTATATAATATAGTATAGGTAAGATAATAGATCTAAATATAGTATAAATCTACTTAGAGGTATATAAAAGTATATAGGGGTTTAAAAACCTAGAAATTCTATTAATATTTAAAGGCCTTATATAAAAGGATATAGAAAAACTACTAAATTATTTATAAGAGAGTATATAATTATATATAGATGGGAAAAGGGGTAGAACTAGAGGTAAGATAAGATAAGTAAAAAGTTTTAAGATAAAATTATATAACGTATCTTATAAGCGAGCGGCCTATATAAGTAAGCAGTCTACCCTATTAACTTTTTCAACCTTTATATACGTATAACTTAACAACTAAGTAATATAATAGTAATTTACAACTTATGCGATTATTCTATAGAAACTTCTATATCCTTCTAGTATATACGAGAATTATACCTAGTTTTACCGCAGCAGCTATAGTATACTTTATACTATCTATTTATACCTAATCGCACCCTAAATTAGTATATTATGTGGTGAGAGGCGAATCTTGTCTCAGGGAGGAAGATGAGGAGCTGAACTGCTTGATTGAAGATAGCCAGCGGGCTATATTTATGTACATGAAAAAGGGGTATATCAGCTAATATCCAGCGTGATATCCGGCGTGATATCGACCGTGATATTATACGTCGATATCTGATACAGCTCGGCAGACTAGCCGAAAATCCCTATAATACACCCCCCCAGCTTTAACTGCGAAGGAGAAGCTGCGTCGAAAAAAATGAAGGTAGATACTATACCAAAAGAGGTAAATTGTATAGAGTAACTGGTGGTAGAGCTAAGTACGCTTGCAGAAATATCAATTTGATGTGATATAGGGTGAGTTATAATCAATTTTTGATCACCCTCTAAGATTCTTGTTAGTAATCGATTTATTTGGCTGATAGAAATTCCTGAGATTCGATTCTGGCTGAAATATCTTCCATTTTCAGTTGCTTGATAAACCTTTGGTGTTGTTGCGGCTGCAAAACTTTTGTAAGGCCGTCGGCTGGCATTAGATTTGTCAGTTGCTAACTGATTGTAAGTTTCTACTCTGCTACTTCTTAACGTAGCTAGTACTAGTATATATCTACATAGTGAAGTTTGGTATTAAGACGCTTAGATAGCTTATTTACGATATCTACTATTTGTTAATTATTGTAAAGTAGTACTGGTTGCGCGTTAATATAGAAGCGCAGTAAGGCGAAAGCCTTCTACTACTACTCTATTTCTAATCCGGCGACTAATAGTACTAATAATTCTGCCTTAGTAGTCGATTTTGTAACTATACGCTAAATTGAGGCTTTCTAATCGATTGGCATCCTAAAAAGTTAAAATATATAGCTGTAGGAACTTCGATAAGTATTAGGATTATTGCTAAAGGCTGTATCAGATGCGCTATAGAATAGTAATTACTCTACGGGGTTGATATAATTAGTATTACTACTCTAGCTGATGGTAGAGGTGTTTTATATATTATCAGCTGTTACTGTAATTGCTAAGTACTTCGTATTAATTAGATATCGCTATACCCTTAAGGCAGCGTTAATATAATAATTGCTAGGGTTCTAGAGGTATTATAATAATATCGAGTACGCTCGCGCGACATTAGGGTGTGTAAAAACTACGATCTAGGCTAGACAACCAATTAGTTGTTGGTAGTAAGATATCCTATTAAAGGATTCCTTAATAGCGGCTGGCAGCACGTTCTCGTGTAGAGGCGTACTCGGCGCCTTCTTATTAACTGTAATATTAAATCGCGCTGCTACCTTATCGATAAATAAGTTCTATAGCAGCTAGGTCTTGTGCTACTGTATATCGCGTATAACTCGAACTCCTAGAAACTAATTTAGATTTCTAAGAGATCGAAGTTTGTATTTATTGCTTAATTGCGATTCAAATTTCTACTTAGTAGAGATATTTGATGGGTAAACTAGGATTACGATATTATTAATATAAAAGAAGACGATTAGCTTGTCGTTTGCGTATAAGTAAGATATTCCTAGTACTATTTTAAGGCCTAATTACCTTAGAGTCCTATCTAGCTTATAATACCAAAGTTTCGGAGCATCCTTAAGGCTGTATATAGCTTTCTGTAGTTGTAGATATTTCCTATACTTATATACGAAACCTTCTAGTATATAGATATATATTAACCTATCTAATCGGCAGTTAAGGAACGTGTTAACGACATCGAACTGGTATATATCGAGTTTAAAATAAGTTGCAATTGATATTAGAAAGCGAAAAGTTCGTGCGGCTAGTATAGCAGTATAGGTATCTCCCTATTAAGATTGCAGATCGTTACGTACGACTAATCTAGCCTTGAATTTGTATAGGAAACCGTCCTTATTAAATTTATATGCGAATACCCACATTACTAGGAGAATTTCAGCAGAGTCTTAGAGGATTGTTACCTTTTACTAGGTATCTATATTCTTCTACTTTTGTAACTCAGCGCAACAGGCCTTATAGAAGCTAGTACCGAAAGGGTAATTCTTCAGATCCTTATAGTACTTCAGTTCTAGTAGAAGCTGATTGCGATGATATTTTCCGATAGTATAAGTTTCCTTTATATAATTTGCTAGTATCAGCTCGCTATTAGACAGTGCTGTAAAGGTAGTAAAGTATAACTAAGGCGGCCTACGGCTGTGTAGGAACCTACCTCCCTAGATTATATTATCCCTTAATACTTAGCTACTAATTTCTTCCCTCCGCGGGGTATTATTTGTTCTTTTTAAGGGTATAGAAGTATAAGGAGGCGACAGTTGCCATCCTTATAGTAAATTATCGCTAAACGCAGTATCTTTACTATCTGCTAGTAGTGCTGCAGGGGTATCCTAATTTCTTAGTACTAGCGCTGGTATTAATTCTAGCGTTAGGAGTCCCTAATTACTAGCGATATCGTCGATTTGTTCTTTAAAAACAGTATTCTCCTACTAATAGGCCTTCTTACTAATTAAATTGCCTGCTAACTTAGTAGGGATATCTTAATTAGGCAGCCGATCCTCGTAGATCGCTTCTATAACTTTAATCGTTTTATCGTTGCTACTATTAATAGAGCTCTTAATATTATTAATTTAAAAAAGAATCTTCTCTAGGGATTCTTTTAGTAGATATTCCTCCTCCTTGCTGGATATAATATCGCTAAATATAACGTCCCTGGTATTAAGTACCCGTTTTAGTTTCGGAATTAGCACTCGGTATATATTCATACTCCTGTATTGTAAGAGTTTCCCGATTAGTGCCTGTAACGCCAGTTTATCGCCTCTCGACAGAGTTTTATCCAAAACGTACGCTCGCGATCCTATAACCTAAAGGTGAGTAAGAGACAGTTTATAGCCAAAAATGGCCTTATATAGGGTTTTGAATCGAAGGCTTACAATCGGCGTTCTATTAAGTAGGTATATCGCTGTATAAGCTAATTTGTTGGCGTATTTATTAGAGATATCGCCTTCTATCGCGAGAGCGCGCGCGCGGGTCATAATTTGGTGCCCTACTTACTCTGCTAGGCTATTCTACTCAGGCGTACGAGGCGCGCGAGCTTCAATCGCAATTCCTTAATCGAGTAATACTTCTATAAGTTCTAAGAAGCTTAAGTCGTTATCTATATAGATATATACGATCTTTCTTTTGTGCTATTATTTAATTTTTGCTAACAGTGTTTTAAAGGCTTTTATAAGGGTGGATTTCAACCGATTATATATTGTAAATCCCTTATACCACCGGAACACCTAATTAACTACATAAAATAGGTATCTTTTACTATTATAGTACCTCTCGCGGTCCTTCTGAAGTTGTATAATATTAATTACGATTCTCTCGAATAGTTTAGTAACCGGGTAAAGCTAACTATACCGGCTGATCTGCTGTAATAACTTTACTTGTATATATGTCTAGTAATCTTACTATACTAGTACTTTCTAATCGCTTAACTAGATACTCTTAGCTACCTAAGGCAGGGCTAATACTAAATCTCTATCTAGGTGGCCTAATAATTAATGTACTTCAGCTGAAGAAATAATTCGCATTAGTTACTAGCGATAGAAGAGCTTTTTCTTAATTACTGTAACTATCTTATATCCGGAAAGCGAATTAAGTAGAGGCCTTTTTACTAGGTCTGCGTCTAGTAGCTAGTAGCTGTTAAACAACTCTAAATAATAAACGATATTGTAGTAATTATACTAGTAAAGGCAATCTCTGCCTGAGTCGAACTGGATATTCTATTCTCTATTTCTAATTAGGGCTATTACATTAGTTAGCAACTAAGGGATGTAAGTAACTTCTATCAGCTTAATATCCCTTAGGCCCGCAGGAGAATTAATCGTAATTATAATAGTACCCTATTCTAATATAGGGTATATACTGCCTCCCGCAGCGATTTTATCTTTAGAATTTACTATCTAAATAGTCTACCAACTAAAAGCCTTAGAGTTGTATATATAGATATTAGAACTTAGATTAAGTATCTACTAATTTAGGATACTAGTATTTTCTTTCTCAGGGGTAGTACTTGCTAAAAAATTGCCCCTTTAAATCACCTGGGTATTTCCCTAGAGGCTAGCAGCCTTCGTAGAGGCCTTACTATCGAATAAGGATTTCGACTTCTTATATTTTTCTATATTTGTCTTTAGGGTATTCTTTTTCCCCTAGTTATTCCTATTTAAGATATCATCTCGGGCTTTTAGTATTTCCTAATCTAGTACCTAGTTTAGTAGCCTAATCAATTTGTTTACGTACTCGCAATTACTTTAGAAGTGCCGCTTCTTATAGAAGTAGGGTAGTAGAGTACGCGATCGCGAACCGGATTTTTCTTAAGGCTGCTGCGCAGTACTATCAGAATTTGCTTGAGGAATTAATAGATGTCGTGAAGCTGCAAACGAGTCGAGCGCCTTCTACAGATTAAAACATCTATAGTAATTAGTATATCGGTATACCAATTGTTCAATCGTAGGAATTAGTTGATTAATCCTACCTAGCTTATTTTTAGCGTTGATCGGTACTATATAGATTAGCGCCCACACCTCATCTTTCTTAGCAACTATTAGAAGAAAATCCTTTTCTGCTCTAAGGCCCTGAACTTCTACTAAGCCAGCAGCCTTAGCACGATGGATTACCTGATTCCACTAATTTAGCTACTTCTCTACCTCTCTATCAGTTAGGTACTTGAGGAGAGCTTGATATTCCTTCTAGATTAGTTGCTCCCTCGACTCGATAGTAGGCGCTAACTTTTCCTGTAAGATTCTAAGAATCTTGTAGCTGGTTATATCGTCGCTAAGTATTACTTTATATTAAGGTGATGTTGTCGTTAAAATATTACTATATATAGTACGGAGAGCGTCGTTAATCTTAATCTAATCCTTCCTCTATCGGTTATACTAGTCCCTTGCCCAGTTCCAATCTATTATTTATATCGAGGTCATCTCCTCATACATAACTCTGCTAGAGGGGTATCTTTCTATTTCCCCTTCTAGATTTATCTTCGGGGTCCGGAACTCACCTATATTAGAGAGGGGAGGTTCTAGCCTATAGATTTTAACCTCTTCAAGAGGTACGCTTGGATCTAAATATTCCTATACCCTCAGCCTGCTAGCTGTTAGTTTACGCTGCTCGAGCTAATCCTCCTAATTACTAGGGGTACTAAGTATCTTCTTTTTAGATATAGCTATAGAGGAGTGTGCAACCGTTATAATACTAGAAATATGCTAGGATATATCGATACTAGAGAATAAAATAGCCTTAAACGCGATACAGCGTATTAATAGGCTTATAAAGTGCAGAATTTGCACGTAATTCTAATAGCTAAGTGCCCTAAAAAAATCGTTGGTAAACGATAACGATGATGATATCGCGATATTGCGACACTAAATAAAAAAGGAGCGATATCGATCGCAATATATAAATTGAGTTGCAGCTATTTTAGTGCGGTAACCGGGCTTATAACTGTGGTGAGAGGCGAATCTTATCTCAGGGAGGGAGATGAGGAGCTGAACTGCTTAATTGAAGATGGCTAGCGGGCCATATTTATGTACATGAAAAAGGGGTATATTAGCTGATATCCAGCGTGATATCCGGCGTAATATCGACCGTGATATTGTACGTCGATATCTGATACAGCTCGGCAGACTAGCCGAAAATCCCCATAACATATTATAGCCCGAGTTTCCTTCTTATTATCCTTTTTAGTAATAATCATCTCTTCTTATACTTTTATTAGGGTCCCTTACGCTTGAATCTGCCTTTTTTTCCGCTATTTCTATTTTGTTACTACTTATTCGCTTCTTAAAGGCTGACGATTTTATTGTACATTAACCCGATCTAATATATCGCTTTTATAGAGCCTTTTTTAAGCTAATTTAGCTTCTAAATAATAGAAGCTAGTAAAGAACTTATATCCCTTTAAATCCGATTATAAATTAATATTAATTAAGCTTCTAGCTCGCGCGCGTTACTTAGTATTTTTACTTCTTATAGAGTATTATTTTATACTAGTAGTATTAGTGTATGAAGCTTTATATTAAGCTTTAAAAGTACCGCTTCTAGATTAAATAGAACTAAACCAGCTTCTTAAAAGCTTATATAGATATTATCCTTTATAATTAATATATTAAAAGTAGTTTTAAAGGCTGGAAAGAACTTAAGTTTTATAATATAGTTGATATAATTGCGTACTAAGACTGAGATCTGATTTCTATATATACGCTTTAATAGTAAAAAGTAGTCTATATCTAGTAGCTATAATAGGTGTAATAAATAAGCTGGTATATAGAGTAGAATAATGCCCTATTTCTTATAGAGTTTCTAGAAATTAAGCGAGTTATAGCTGTTATAGCTATTAAAGATTAGTAGTCGACGAGCGCCTATTATACAATCCCTTATATACCTATAAAAGTGCTTTAACTACTTAATACCGAGTTTATTTATTGTCTAGCTGTTCTTACTAACTATAATAGCCTAGTTTTTAAGTATATTATCGCCTTTATACTAGGTAGAGAGATAGTAGTAGCTAGCAATAATAATAAAGAGTAGAAGCGCCTAGCTAGCAGTATTAATCCCCTAAATTACTAAAATCCATTTATAATTACCTAATTAAATTGTCTTTAGTTAATTACGTCTCTTTATACTTATAATAACTAGTTATAATAAGATAATATCTATTTAAAAGTTAGATTCGTCGAAGTTGTATATATCCTTATCTATAATACTATACTTCTCCTTAATATACTATATAAGCTTAAACCAGCCTTTAATTACCTTAAGATCTTTATATAGAGTTTTCTAGCAATTATAAGGCTAATTTAGGCGTGTCTTAAGTTTAGAAGTACGTCTAATAAAGTTCCTAGGCTAATATATACTAATCTAGTCTATACCGTGCTTAGTAAGTAAGCTATTAGCTATATCTTATATAGCAGCTAAGGTAGGTATAAATCCTCGCAAATCTAGGTTAAGTATATATTAGATAATAACCTCCTCTTTAGGTTTTGTTAGTCTCTTTAAGTTAGGCTTATAATTATACTATAAGTAGATTCCGGCGCGTTATTAATATATAGTCGTTTAAATTATATTAAATATTAAAGCAGCGCGTCTTTTACTATTTATTTAGCCTCTTTTAATAGTTAAGAAAGCTAAGTTTATTTAATTCTCGTTTTAAGCTATATTCTTATTATTTTATTATTATATTATTATTAAAAGCTCAGGTATCGCGTTTTAGTAATAGAGTAGACCGCTTGCTTATATAGGCCGCTCGCTTATAAGGTATATTATAAAGCTTTTTATAGAACAATTTCTTTA
>ML986929.1:0-24428 GCA_010094045.1 Lojkania enalia | reverse complement strand
CTCCTCGAAGAAATTTCTTTATACTGGAACCCATCCGTAACAGCCCCGATTCCCTCCCGAACCAGCGCAGATAGGGACTATCAGCCTACGAGGAGGGGGGTAGTGTAACGATGCAAAGAAATCGTTCCACGAAAAGCTTCATATACAACCTTATCCCAAAGCTTTTCGCTTATCTTATCCTACCCCTGGTTCTACCCCTTTTCCCTTCCGTATATAGTTGCACACTCCCTCATAAGTAGCTTGGTAGTTCTTCTATATCCTTTCGTACAAGGCCTATAGGTGTCAATGGAATTCCTAGGTCCCTGAACCCCCACGCACTCCCATATGCCTCTGAGTAGATTCGTGCCGCATTCGGACCCATTGTCTTGCCTGCGCCGTTACAATATGCTGCGAGTACTTTAGCTTTAATAGTAAGAAGTAAACTATATTAAAAGGCTGAAGTATATATAATAAATAAGAAGGTATATAAAGTATTAGAATCTTTCGTATAAGGTAGTAATCTTTAAATTTCTAGTTAAGGTGGCTTTTATAGCCGTCTAAAATAAGTAGCCTATATAACCCTACCTAACGCATCTTTATATACTTATTAAAGTACTTTAGCTACTTAAAACTAAGCATATTATTTGTCCAACCGTTCTTAGAGACTAAAATTTTCCAATTGTATAGTATACCTACTTCTTTATACTATATAGAGATATAGATATATCCTTTATAGATAATAAATAGTAGGGTCGTATACGTAGTAGTATAGATACTCTAGATAACTATAACCTACTCGCGATTATTTAACTATATAAGAGTAGGTCTTATATAATATTCTAAACCTATAACAACCTTTATAGTACTAATAATACCTATCTAAAAGTCTATCTTATTAAAATTGTAGATATTATTATTATATATACTATATTTTATAATTGTATTTTATATAAGTTTAAACTACGCGTTAATAACCTCTAAATTCTCTTGTTTTATTCTTTAGCAATCTTTTACTCGATTAAAAGCTATTTTAAGCTTATTTATACGCGCTATAAATTGTTTAAGCTAATTCTTTTCTATAGATATTCTACTACGTATATCTAATAGTTTATCTACTATATCTACTACTTTATATAGCTAGGGCGTAAATCCTCGCGAATTAAGGTTAAGAATATATTATACGATTATTTATTCTTTAGTTACTATAAGCTTCTAGCGATTTGGTTGTATATAAGAGCGAAACGCGATTCTATAAAGTTGAGTAGAGAGTTATTAATATTATATATTAAAAGCTATAGTAGCGTGTTACACGCTCTTAAACTGGCCTAATTTATACGCCTGTAAGGTAAGCTCAATTCTACCTTCTTGTTAAATTAATAGAAGGTCGTATTGTAGATTTATTATAGTTTATATATAGTATTTATAATACTAAGAAAAAGTAGCCGCTTTAATAGTTTGGCCGCTTTAATAGTAGAATACGTTAGTTAATATAATTATATATTAAGACTAAGATCTAATTTCTATATATACGCTTTAATAGTAAGAAGTAGCCTATATATAGTAGCTATAATAGATATAATAAATAAGCTAGTATATAGAGTAGAATAATACTCTATTCCTTATAGAGTTTCTAGAAATTAAGTAAGTTATAACTGTTATAGCTATTAAAGATTAGTAGTTAATACGCACCTATTATATAATCTCTTATATATTTATAAAAGTATTTTAACTACTTAATACTAAGTTTATATATTATCTAGCTGTTTTTACTAACTATAATAGCCTAGTTCTTAGGTATATTATTACTTTTATACTAGATAGAGAGATAGTAGTAGCTAGTAATAATAATAAAGGGTAGGAATATCTAACTAATAATATTAATCCTCTAAATTACTAAAATCTATTTATAATTACTTAATTAAATTATCTTTAGTTAATTATATCTTTCTATACCTATAATAACTAGTTGTAATAAGATAATACTTATTTAAAAGCTAGATTCGTTAAAGTTATATATATTCTTATCTATAATACTATACTTCTTCTTAATATACTATATAAGCTTAAACTAGCCTTTAATTATCTTAGAATTTTTATATAAAGCTCTCTAGCAATTATAAGACTAATTTAAGTATATCTTAAGCTTAGGAGTATGTCTAATAAAGTTCCTAAGCTAATATATACTAATCTAGCCTATACTATATTTAGTAAGTAAGCTATTAGCTATATTTTATATAGTAGTTAAGATAGGCGTAAATCCTCGCGAATCTAGGTTAAGTATATATTAGATAATAACCTCCTCTTTAAGTTTTATTAGTCTCTTTAAGTTAGATTTATAATTATACTGTAAGTAGATTCTAGCGTATTATTAGTATATAGTTATTTAAATTATATTAAATATTAAAGTAGTATATCTTTTACTATTTATTTAGCCTCTTTTAATAGCTAAGAGAGCTAAGTTTACTTAATTCTCGTTTTAGACTATATTCTTATTATTTTATTATTATATTATTATTAAAAGCTTAGGTGTTATATTTTAGTAATAGAGTAAACTATTTACTTATATAGGCCGCTTACTTATAAGATACGTTATATTAATACTTTATTACTAGTCTACCTAGAAAGGAAGATATTATATATTTAACTAAACCCTTCTATTTCTAATAATATTAGAACTAATAGCTTATTAATATATTATAAACGTATTAGTAATAGAATACTATCTATTAAGTATTTTAAAGTACTATCTTTATAGTAGCTCTAGTAGGATCTATATAAATATAGTATATATACCTAAAATTAGACGTTTAAGAATATTTTAGAAGGAGAATAGTATAGGAAATTGTCCCTATTATAAGAGGGTTATATATTCTAGAAGTTAGTACTATAATAGAGACGCCTGCATCTTAGATAATAATAAGAATATATTTCTAACCTAATAGTATATAGTTTTTATCTTAGTATCGATCTTTTCCTCCTTCTAACTATCTATAGAGCATCTATCCTATATTCTATTAGCAGGTTTTCGTATAATAAATTCGTTAATATTACTATTATATAGTATTTTATTCTCTATATTAGATAGGAGTTCTCAGCTCTTAATAATATCTAAAGTAATACCTAAAGTTGTTAGCAATATATTAGTAATATATTCTAAATAATTCAACTTATACTTCCTACGGTTTTAGCGAGCAAATTATAGCAGCAGAGTTTTAATAGGGGGTCGGCTATTTATAAAGCTAACTCCACCAATAGCTGACTAAGCCATACCATCCAATAAATAGCCGCACCAACGCGCTTGGGTCCTTGAGAAATTGGTTGGTAGGCTCAACTAAAGGTGTGGTGGGGGTAACTGTATACACACGTTAATTCTAGTATGAATAAAAAGTAGAATAATAAAATATCCTAACTCCGACTACATTTAATAAAATCCGATTAGATTGTAGGTGCTAATGATTATTATTATTTGTGGGGTCATAAATACCATTCGTAGGGTTGTCCATAACTCTCCCCATAGGCGAAGTGTCAAGGATTGTTAGGCCTCGACGGGCCATTTTAGGTTTGCAGGGTCCATACGAGCTTACATCGTGACCGAATACGCGAAGTGGGGCGAATATTACAAATACACGGTCATCTACACCATACGTACATATTCTCACCACGCACAACTCTGGAATATTCTCCCATAAATCAAGTCATTGTTTGGCCACCTATTCATATTCCTTCACCATAACTTCATCGATATGCAAGACTGTTGTCTCTCAGGCTTTCAATGGCACGGCACGCCCGCCGGAAAAGAAGGCATACTTGCAAATAACCAAGCCTACATTACAGGCTCAAACCTAGATGCTGCTATTCTGGTCATTGCCGATCTTTTTGGATGGACCTTTACTAACGAACGGTTGCTCTGTGATCAGTATGCCAAAGAGGCAAATGCAACGGTATATTTACCTGATTTGCAAGTTGACCAGATACAAGCAAAATAAACACGATCATTGAATTGACCTATTGCAGCTTTGGCGGCTTGGTTCCTAACCCTGATATTGTTGGTAACCCCGCTCGTTGGGGAGAGTTCGATTTCAAAGCGTTCCATGAAAACAACTCCAAAGAAAATCGCTGGCCTGAGCTCCTATCTTGCGCGAAAGCTCTCCGTGAGGGTTATAAACGCGTTGGTGTGATCGGATACTGCTACGGCGGATGGTCTTCATTCTGTCTTGGGTCGTCAGACTACTCTCCTCGCCTAGTCGATTGCATTTCCGCTGCACATCCAACTTGGCTAGCAAAGGAAGAAATGGACAAGATCGGCGTCCCAGTACAGCTTGTAGTACCAGAGCGGGAGCCTGCGTTCAATGAAGAATTGCAGAAGTACGCGCAAGAAGTGATTCCAAAGAAAGGCTTACCCTTCGATTGGAGTTATTTCCCAGGTGTAGAACATGGTTTTGCAACAAGAGGTAATCCTGTGGATAAAAAAGAAAAAAGCGCCTCGGAAAGAGCGAAAAGGGTCCAGGTAGCGTGGATGAATGAATGGCTGCATGGGGATGGAAAATGGTAGGTCTTACTCGAAACTTGTTGGAACTTTGTCTACACAAAAAAGAGTGAATGGCTAAGTAAATATCATCGTCATACATACAACTTGGTTGGTTCGGGGGCGTATTGCTGACCAATCGCCGAATGGCTCAGCCCTTTATTTTTCCGTTTTTGATGGCAAACTGTTACACAAGGATCGATACGGGGTCCAGTGGGCATTTCAGGCCTACCACACTAGAGGACTCCTAGTCTAGCGCGCATTGGGGGCCAAAATGCGGCTTGAAATGCGAGCGTTTGCCTAGCAATAGCGTCATCCCTCTTTTACTCAGCCCAGGCCTCACTTAGTTTTAAGTTATTTCCACTACGTTATTTTCAAATCACTTCAAAGCCAGGGTAGCTAAGATACATGGAGGTAGTTAGTGCAGCAATAGGCATCGTAAGAATATCCCTAACTCTCTACCATGGCTCACTCCAGATCCTAACGTCAACTTTAAGGTGGCAGTTCTGCCGCAGTGCTTACAAACCGCGAAGGACTGCTATGATCTCCGCTTGCGTTATAGGGAAGCTACAGACCTTGTTACAGCCATATACTCAGAATCAATGGTCATTGCGGCCTCTCTCTCGCAGATACAGAACTTAATACAACGCGATGCCTTAGACAACAAGTCAGAACTACATCAGACAATCGATCAGGCTCTGACGGGGGCTAAATTGGTGTACGCATGTTTAGATGCTGCGATTCGTGAGCTAGGGGAAAAGGCTAACTCTAGTAAACTGTCATTTCGCGATCGTACAAACTATGCGTGGAATGAGGCAACTTTCAAAGATATCTTGCAGCAGATTCGAGGTCAACAAATAGCCCTCAGCCTGCTCGTCCAAGGGCTTCAAATGTTTGCTCTACCTCCCGATACGTCCTAATGATATTCCTGTTGACTCTCGTAGGGAGTCCATATGGGACATCAAACAACTCATGTTAGACAATAGCACTGTCTTGGACAGGATTGCCTCGCGATCCCGGGAACTACGTAAAGCACACCCGTCAGTAAAAGTACCCTACTCTATTTATGACTCAGAATCCAATCCTCAAAATTTCTCCGATGCGCAGTCGGTATTAAGCTCGGCCGAATTTGCGTTTGACGACGAAGTTGTTAATTCCACGGCGTATCGACGAGCCATGGCCCGTGTAAACATGCGCGCAGGAGATATGGTGACTAATATTGAAGTGGTTGAGGGAAATTTGATTGATTTGGACACACCGAAAGAGTCTAAGGCTGATGAGCGGGCGGTCTCTCAAGTTGCCGAAGACTTGAAAGGGGTTGATCTAGGGATACGGACGGACGTGAATCTAGTGGAGACGGAGAAAATTTTGAATGCGCCGCAGCCCGAGCTTCCTACAGAACACTCTGAACTACTGGATTCACTTGAGCTGACACTTCTACCTTTCATGCCTCCATCGCAGGCTTCAAGAAATGCTATGAGCGAGAAATTACAGAGCGAGTCATGCAAGGAATCAGATAGTGTTTCCGAGCCTTTCGGATCTAAGACCAATGCAATAAAACCTGAACTCCTACAATCCTCAAAACATTTGGACAAAGAGCCGCCACCACTTCCACCACGTCAGCCTAGTCGTCCGCCTTCGACGTCGATGATTCGAGTGAATAACATCAAACGTTCTTCGGGGGGAGATACAGCTTCCGTATCTTCAGTGCCATCGATGACCTCAAAGTCCACAGTGGACTCTCTACCTCCACGTAGTGACCTCACGGCTAAAGCTCTTCATCTTGACGAGAAAATAGCACGAAGGTCGATGCTTTCTCAACACACCTTGTTGGATGATCTAGAAAGCCTTTCATTCAAGCCTGAGGACCTTGACCACAAGGCGTCCCTAGAAGATATTAAGATTCACGACGTATGGGCATCGTTACTTGATGATGAAAAGGGATACATTGATCGTCTCACGAAGTTCCGGCGGGCATTTTACGACCCGGTTATTCAGAAATGGCCTGTGCTTGAGAAACATCTCGAGGCAATAGCAATTAGTTCACAGTTTGTCCCAATCCACGAGGAATACCTCTGTAATGCAATGAAGAGTCAAATTTCTCAGAAGAGATTTGCTACATGCAGCCCAACTATCTTCGAGGCCTGGGCAACCCAGGCACATAAACTATACCGAGACTATGCTCAGAGGGTACCTCATGCGGAAAACTCGATACGTTTGACGCAAAATCTTGATCATAGTTTCTCGCCATTCGTTGCAGCCATGGGCCTCAACGCCATATGGCTTGGTAAGAGCTGGGAAGACTTTTTTATAATGCCGTTGCTGCAACTTGATATATACATTCGGAGACTCGAAAGCCTCGTTAAACTATCCCAGCGTCTTGACTCTCCCTCAGCGACACTAGACCAGAAGCGGCTTGAAAGCGCTCTTGGCATTATGAAGAGGCTTAGAAAGAGCTTCTGGAACGTCATGGAAGGATCACAAGAACGCGAAGAGATCCAAAGTCTCAATCGCCGAATACACACCTCCAATCTTCAGTACGTCCCAACTCTTAAGCTATCCGAATCAAGTCGACGAATTATATATCAAGGAGAGTTGGCAATCAAGATAAACGGACACGGACCCTGGCGTCCTGTTCATGCTGTCTTGTTGGATAATTTCTTCTTCTGGGGTAATCTCAAGCCGCCGAAGTCTTGGAAAAACATCGAGGGCAAGCTAACAGTAGGTGGAAAGATGTGGCTATCGGAAGTTGTAAGTATTCCCGAGATACGGCGCTGCGGCGATTGATTCAGGGCTGACATATCCAGCCTATACTTACATCAGAACTGGACATTAACGGTCTCGACAAACATGAGAAGTGGTCTAGAACTACCATTCTCGACGATGTTCCCAGGGGCATAGGGCTTCATCACTTCTCTGTTGGGAATAAGAATTCCAGCTTCGAGCCTCATATCCTCGGCGCACAGACAGTCGAAGAGCGCCAGCTGTGGTGTAACCATCTATTCGCTGCTCTTGCAACCGGTCCGCCAACTGACTCTATCGAACTGAAAGCGTAATAACTCGATCGTACTAACAAACTCTATCGGTTTCGCGTTGGGGAACCCCTTCGAAGATGTTGAAGTTCGAGGCGGTACCTAAGCGACTATGAAGTCTCCACGATGCCCATAATTATAGAGAGCGGGGAATTAATGACAGTTGTTGGTGGCAGCCATTCTTCGGAGAGTATGCGACTCCTAATTTTAGGCTGCGCCGATTTGTCCCTAAAATCCTTGAATGGCGGTGGCATTCGGTTTTTAATCATTTCGTCCATTACTTGTTCCTTGTTTTATTTGATATCTGCTTTCTGATTCCCTTAATTTTTTTTTTACATTCCGACGGATTCTCCGTTTTGTAAGCCTAATCCGCAAGTCGATTCCCCATAGTTTAGAGATTCCATATACCACTCAACAGCATTGGATTTTTCACCATTCAGCCTATTCAATTAAATGAAGTCAATCATTCCTCAGATTTCGAACGATGACTATAACAGAACGGGGGCACACAGGATGCGAGCTTCGAATTAACGGATCGCTCGTGTTGTTTTGTCTGCGCTGTCCTCTGCACATCTCAGCGACACTCACATTGTGTTCACTAGTCTCCGCAGAAGCACCTACCTTCTATGTCCTGATCATATACTGCGGCATAGTCCGCGGATTTTACCATAGTTCAGTGGTATCTCTAGATTTTGCGAGCCTTCGTCGTATTCTTACGGTCTGTCCAGTAAAATGAATCATGGTCATTTGCTAAAGCGCTTTATGGGGAAATATCGGACTTGGAAAGAATTTGTGATTGCGGGCGTCAGGTTGACATGAGAGCTAGGAAAGACAGTGCTGATCTAGCAACAATCAAATCGTTACGCTTTTACCTCTTCTTGATGGAGAATGTCGACGCTGATGAGGCGGTTGTAACGAATACCAGTGTTGACTTGGCGTAGTATAAACTCCCGGGAGTGCTCTTTCTCGGCGCTAAGAGGTGGTGGGGAAGGGCGCGACAGTTCAACTGTCGCACATATCTCAGGCGAAAGTCGCTGAAGGGCTTTTAAACGATCTTCAAGGCCTCTAAAGAATTGTGTTGGATGATATTATTGCCGTTGAATGGAAAGAAATAGTTATTAGGGGCTACTTCAAGTACTGATGCGGCTGCTCACATGACCAGATGTGTATTGAGTTCTGTAGCAATCCCTAAACTCTTCATTCAAAATTTAACCTTTCATTGCAATAATTGCTTGGCGGTGAAGCTAAATGTCAACCGCTCTCCCGTCAAAAGAAATACTAGGAGGCTAAGAAGTCGAAGTAGCACTGTTGACTTCTAAGGTTAGTCTTGTAACATCCTGAAGCAATCTCTACTCATCATCAGCCATGGCCGGCCGCTCTAAGAGACGCTAAGTACGTCACACCCACTTGTCAGTACAGAAGGGAGAAATAAAAGATAAGATCTCGTGCGGATAGTACGAGTACGACGATGGTGATATCCTCAACTTCACCTCATCCCACAGCCACGCGTCCCTCAGTCCACACTAGGACCTCAGACAGCACCGTTCTAGGAAAGTCGCGTTTGATGAAGCGAAAACGCAAAACACCAAACGTCGTACCCGCAGCGAGACCGGAGATTCAAAACAATTTTAAAAGATACTCCACAGTGGCTGGAGAGGGTGGCTTGCGTGCGATGTGTGTATTGTACGGTAGATGATTCTGGCGGAGGCGCGGACACGCAACCTCAGGCGCCCCGCTGAGCTGGCTCCGTCTCAAGCTCCGCAAGACCACGTCGCACGAAACATATCACCCGCTGCTGCACGCCTCACCACCCCCTCCGCCCGGCCCTCGCCGCTCTCTCCCCGACCCATTCGCTGTATATAGTTGCCAGATCCTTCGCAAAACGGTCCCTACAGTCTCGATCGCATACCTGCTCATCAAACCCCCCCAACCTGGGTACCTCCTTCGTACATATAGCACAATATTATATCGTACATACATAGCTACATACCTAGAATCATATCATATGAGACTCACTACTATGCTCGACACGCTCCCCCCACCAACCACGGACCTTCACGCCTTAGCTAAAGAAGAGCGCTCCTTCACCTTTGCGCACTTTACCTGCGAGCATGCCTGGGTAATCGGCAACATACTACGCAATGCACTCCGCACCGCCGACGCCCCGGCCCTAATCCACATCTCGCTATCCTCATCGCAAACGTTGTTCCACTCACCATCCATGCCGGGCCTCGTCCCAGACAACGAGATCGAAGTGGCGCGGAAGCGCGCAACGGTGCTGCGCTGGGGCCACTCGACATGGTGGATGTGGGCGCGGTTCGGTGGTGACGACCGCAAGTTCGCCGAAGAGTATGGGCTCTGGGAGGGGGAGGAAGGCCGCAAGAAGTACGCCATCCAGGGCGGCGGATACCCCGTGTTCGTCAAGGGGGTGGAGGGCGTGATTGGTGTGATTGTGGTGGCGGGGCTGGAGGGTGATGTTGCGCATGGAGTGGTCGTGAAGGCTATTGAGGAGTATAGGGAGTTGAGGGATGGGTTTCGGAGCCCGTTGAGGAGTATGACGGTGAAATGAGGGTTGGTGTGACACGGATGGGATAGTCGGATGGACGGAGAGGCTGGATGCGGCTCAAGACGGAGCGGCAACGAACGGCGTCGAAAGCTACTGAGAAGCTGGGGACGAAGCTTCGTCCCGTTTTGATGTATGGCTACGCCCTCTATTTCTCGGATATCACCCATGAAGGTTCCATTGCCATCCGGCTACACACAGCGAAGGAATGGAATAACTAGCCACGGCCGTCTATTCCAGCGCAGGAAAGCCGACAGCGATATTTGCCATGTTTTTTTGCCCACTTTGCCTGCTTCAGGTGGCTACCCGGATGCGGATCTGTGACCGCGCCGTTTAGTATCTCGACATTTTCATCCGTTTCGGTATACATCCGAGGAATTTTTATATCGAAGAGGGCCGAGCCACAATTATTGCTTTCGCCGTTTACTCGAAAGTACGTATCGACCATGGCCCAGTCTCAATCTCCACCGTGAACTATGCCTTGCCTAAGGTCTGTTCAGACGACGTTCTCGGTATTCTCTTCTGCCAACGGGAGCTACACATCTTCCATCGGGATATGGTATCCCATTCTCCATAAATCTGGACCAGTTGCTTCTTCATTGCTAGGTCCCAGTATTAGGGAATGGATTGGCGCTTGAATTCGCCACTCGAGGTAATTGGTAGGTCGACTGGCCCACAGCTGTAAGAGTCTGTTGCTGGACGGCTACCCGCAGACAGGGGTTCCCTCTGATGCAAAAGTATCCGGGAGAAGATGTGCGCCAATCATGAACCCCCTTAGCCCTGTATTCATCGGCAAACTAAATCGGTGCCGTCCTTTTGAAGTCGAAGGGTTCCTAGACACATAAGGGAGTAAGATCGTTTGCGTGGAAGTAGTGGAGGCAGCAAGTGGAGTAATGAAATAGGGTGAAGGATAGGATTGGAGTAAAATCCGTACGAATGGTTTGGACCGATGACAGATTTTCTGCAAAGGTGGAGGGGTGTTGTACGGCTGGAATGTGTATTATGATACCCTTACGACTTCTGAGATATTGACCTCATTGAAATTGGCTCCAGTTATTAGTCCCACTATTTCGAATAACGTACATGTATATGTATAAGTACTGATCAGGTAGTGTGGGTTAGTAGGAATGAACCGAGCCCGACGTGATGCGTTGGCAGCCTCTCTGAAGCCCCCATCGTCCCGCCTGCCTACTTCAGCATCCCAATGTTCAATGCTAGCTTGAGTCCTGCTGCTCCTCATCCTCTACACCTACATCGCTCCCCCATGGGGTACCTAGAGCGTTCTCTTCCACAAGCTTTAACGGGCGACACGTGATAACGATGCACGCTAATCCCGTATGCTTGGCTCCAATCAAGCTCGGGCGTAGCGTAGTGCAACCAGGTCGACCGCCATGAATGCGACAACGCTCGCAAGATAATGTCGGAGGGGCAGGCAAAGAGCGCTGAAGCTTCCGACAACTTGCGCGACCTATTTACTCAGATTATCGCATTGTTTCTATCCGAGCTCACCCTTTTAGCCTCCGCAAACCCCTGTTCTCAAGCGTCGCGATCATTTTCACTGGGCAACAATATAAGCATGTAGCCGCCGCTATGGGACGCTCACCCTCGCGCTCGAGTGATGGTGGCTCCGAACACGGTATACGTGCCGAACCGCGCCTATTGAAGGCCATCGAAAGAGCCGTCGAGAAAGACATAGAAGCGAAGAAAGAGACGAAGGAATCAAGCAGGAAACAGTTCGAGGCGCAGAGAGACGAGAGCAACAGAGAAGCCATTTCCATCATCGAGAACGCCAAGGCAAAGAACGAGCCCACCGAACACCTCCTGCGCATCGGATTGCTGCGCGCCGCCGAACGCGGGAACTATCACGTCGCCGAGTACGCCCTCCGGAGCGGCGCCAGGCCCGATGGCTTCCCTGGCGGTCGGGGCAGCCCCCTCCTCCGCGCTGTCGAGAAAAACCACTTGGATATCGTAGGGTTGTTGCTGCGGTATGGCGGGAACGTGGACGTTGTGGACAAGCAGGGGCGCACGGCGCTGATGACGGCGGCGTGGAAGAACCACTACCATGTGCTAGAGATATTACTACGCCATCACGCCGATGTGAATAGGCGGGATAGTGCGAAGAAGAATGTGCTACACAACTTGGCCGAGGACAAGCATTGCAATTGGACGCGGGATATCATTCTTCTACTGCTGAATACGAATATTGCTATAGACGGTGAGGAGGGACAGGACGAGCTCAAGCGCACGCCCCTCCATTGGGCCGCCGTCACGGGGAAGAAGGACCTGTGTGAGCTGCTGCTTACTAGATCAAGGCTTCCGAGGGCCAATGTCAATGCGACTGAGATTAGGGAGAAGACGCCGTTGCACCTGGCTGCTGCGCATGGGAAGGAGGATATCGTTGAGAAGCTGCTGTATTATGGAGCCAGTGTTATGGCGAGGAGTGATGGGTCCTGGACCGCCTTGCACAACGCTTGCGAGAACGGCAATGTGAAGATTGTGAAAACGTTGCTTGGGGTGGGTGCGGAAATTAATGCGCGATTGCTAAATGGTATGACGCCTCTGCATGTTGCCGCGCAAGCGGGCCATCTCGACGTCGTCAAATGTCTTCTCGAGCGCAAAGACTTGAAACGTGCAGCACGGGACACCTTTGGAATTACACCCTTTCTACGCGCTGCACAAAATAAAAGAAAAGACATTGTGAACATTCTAGCTCCCTTCAATCATGTCGAGGCGCTGAGTGAGGATGCTCTAGGAGCCTGCAATGGCTTCAACGCAACCATTGTTGATTTTGGCAATTTCCACAATGAAAACAAGGTAATGAGACGTACCGTGTACGAGTTGCTGTATGGTCGTGACACTATTAATCCCAGAAAACCGGCCATTTCAATCCTTCCCAGGGACTCAAAGGCAACTAACTTTCGATGGATACATCTACCTGCAAACAACATGGCCTGGGTGGAAGCTCTACTGACGAAAGCATTCATCGAGGAAGGTGCAAGCGACGTCGAAGGCTTCAAGGCCCTAGAGCGGTCTTTCAACCATCAGCATCGCGGCCAGCAAGTCCATTCACACTTTATGCGTCCGCTCTGTCAAAGCACACCTAGAGCGCCCAAGCACATGGATGATTCCGATTACTCCGATACTGGTGCTGAGCAGGGTCCTCCACAGATTGTTATTAGCGGCAGCCAGGGTCAAGGGTTAGGGATCAACAACACGACTGCGGGTGCGCAGGAACACGTTCTGCCAAAGGCCCCCATGCGGACGGATACTAAAAGTACGGATCAGACCGATTGGACGGTAGGCTCTGGATCTGGCAAAGAGCGGAAAGAGCATGGGAAAGGCAAGGAGAAGTACAAGAAGACGCCGAAAGGAGGTAATGTTAGGCATGGCAAATCAAGTGGTAGTGTTAGTGGAGGCGGAGGTGGAAGCGGTGCCACTGATACTCCCACAAAGCACACAGATCATCACTCAAGGCGGAAAACAAGCCAGCCACTACACCAAAGTGGGCACTTGCGCTCACCTGGAAGCCCTGGGCGAAAAGATCCCACCCAAGTTGCCAAGGGGAACATTTTCACATTCATGCCCTACCTCCATTTTGAGACGGATCGGCGGAGACAAGAAATGCAAGCCGCCATTGCACGAGCCCAAGCTCTCAAAGACAAGGAGAAGAGTGAGGGCCGGGCTGTAAGACATGCTCTGCAAAGAGCTAGGACGTATGACGAGATGCTTTTGCGAGCTCATCTAAGCTCGTCTACCGTTTCGCTTCATGTGCGGCGGACGCTCGATCAGTTCTTCTATCATAACATCGATACTAGGTCTCGCGATCAGGATCAGGTTGTTTATCGGTATCAGACCAAGGATAGATTGCCAGAGGAAAGCGTTGATCCCAAGATCTTCATGGTCGATCAGCTATGGATGTGGATTCTGGGCAAGGACTTAATAGTAACAGCCTTCCCACAAAGATGGCAGCAGCCCAAGAACGATCCCTTGAATGTTCTGGACGGCATCATAGAGGATATCAACAGCAAGACCCGCGAACCTGTACGATCCGTCTACGATCTGTCTATAATCATCACAAGTCGCTGTTCGGGTGTATTCGACCGTCACCGTATGGGCGATGAAGACTACCAGTTCTTGGATATGTTTGAATCATCCATTGGCGACGCGACCGACCGCGAGACTCATCTCTTTAAAGAGTTCAATACCGCTTCCGCGCAAGCCTCCCAGTGGCTACAACATCACAGCCGCCGTCCCAATCGTTTTTCAAAGCACCTTGAGGCCGAAGTCAGAAACATCGAGCATCAGAACAAGCACGCCATGTCTCCTCACTCACACTCTCATACACTCGAAGATCGTCCGGTCCACGAGGATCAATACAGCTATGAAGGGCCGAAGCACGCACCACTCTTCGTCGACAAACTCCTTGACATTGGCTCTGAAACCAACCTACTCGCTGAAACAAAGGACATACGCGATGAGCTCAACATGATCACGAAAGTCCTTGAAGACCAGAAATCTGTACTCCCAGACCTCGAAATGAGTATCACGGACATCTACCGGGAAGAACACAAATCGCAGCATGAGCTCAAGCGACGATTCCGGGAGCAGCTCAAGCTCATTGAAACACATCTGAAAGACATCGACCGCATGGACAAGCAAGCTGAGCGCATCTATAAAAGTATCACCGACCTCCTCGACCTCAAACAGAAACACGCCAACGCCTTCGAAGCCCGCTTCGCCCGTGACCAAGCCGCCGGTACCGCCCGCCAATCCCAAACCATCATGGTCTTCACCATCGTCACCATCATCTTCCTCCCGCTTTCCTTCATCGCTGCCATCTTCACTATCAACATCAAAGAGTTCCCACACAGCGAGTTGAGCGGCGAACCGTCTCTTCCCCTCGCCTACGTCTCGAAGTATATGTTTGGCATCGGCTTCGCGATATCCATCCCTATGATCCTTATCGCGCTAAGCCTAGATGCGATTAGCGATTTCTTCCACGAGGTAAAGCGTAGGTGGCTCGATCGAAAGCCCCGCAACACAAATGGCATTACTTCAATTCCAAGCAAAGACAAACTAGACGTCGAGTACGCGGTTGACATGCATGCCCTAGAAGAAGCTCTATCCGCGGGCCGCAGCACGAGGGGCAGACGCAGCGTGGAGAGCTATTTCGCGGGGAACCATCTCTTGCCTATTACTAGTCGGGGAACGACCAAGACGAGGCGGTTCAGTGGTGCGAATGGGAAGGTGGGCGAGGTGGAAATGGTGGATTTAGGGAGGGGGGTTGTGGGGGTGAATGGGCAGAGGCCGGGGGTTGAGCGGATGAGTACGGGATTTAGGATCAGGAGGAGTGGGGATTTTGAGAGGGGGTGATTATTAGTATCATAGCGAGGTAGTGCAGATGACGGCGTTCTTCTTGGGAGCATTGGGTAAAAATTCGATGCCTCTACGAATTGGAGCCGTCCTCTAGGCTCAAATGCGATACGGCCGAAGAGCATGACATCTCATAGTGGCGTACTAATGATGATGACATCGAATTATACCAATCTAAGCTTAGAAACATGCGTCCGAGAACTTGTGCGTCTCAATTGTGATGGGGTTTGTGTGAAGTTAATTGGTAGCAAAGCCTACGACACTAATCAAGTAAACCATTTTCGAGGGATGGACTTAAGGTTAGGTTCCGCGTGCAACTCTCTCTCTATAATTTTACGTTTCGCGAGTGGGTAGACGCCTAGTGTATCTTCTCTATTCAGCAGCTATGTTAGGTGTTGTCCGCTAACCTCTTATTCTATATCGTGCAAAATGGGACTGTTAAACAAAGACCCTTTATATCGACCCTTCTATGCAATATACAGTCTCGATCAATCATTCAACTGCAAAGCTAAACATCAATCATGAACAGCATTTACAGTGCCATCACCCAGCTCTCCCCCTTCCGAACCCCAAATATGCATACCCTTGCCATCTCCTACTTTCAAGACCTAGACGCCGTGATCTGCTACCAAGACGGCAAGCTCTACAGTACAAGCATACTCTGTGTCCCAGAAATACCTGGCGCGAGTATCCATTAACATGGATGCGGCCAGACGACTACTCACCCCGAGAGCTAGACCTCAACAACATCCATCCGGAATACTCCCCAACACTAGCCCAAGCCAAAGATATACCATTCCCTCTATCTACACCAAGCGGCCTAACTATCTCAGCACCGTCTAAACACTCAGCCCAAACACGCTCTTCAAGAATGCACGCCCAGCTCACCCTCGGCGAAGCCTCTGTCTGCGAAGTCCTTCTGTAGTATCCGCGCCCCTACGTTGCGAGGTACTGCGGCGGGCTGACAGACACCCGCATTGCCTTCGGCGCCACCCAGCTCTACTACCGCTTCCCCCGCCTGTGGATCCTCGGCCTATGATTCAAAAAGAACGATGGCAGCCTTATGGACCTGGTTGGCTCACGCAGACACTTCTGCGCCAAGACCGCGAAGTCGCACGTCGAGGCCGAGCTGCGCCATTTGCATAGCCTAGGCTTCGTGCACTGCGATGTCAAGCCTGACAACGTTTTGTTCTACAATAAATAAGATGTGGATGAAGAGGATTGGGATTGGGATTGGCGGTGGAGGAGCAGAGGTTTTCATGATCGGTGATTTTGACACTGTGTACAAGGTGAGTAGCGTGACAAGGCTGAAGTTCGGGACACGGGGTTGGAGTCACACGAGCTTGGGTCTGCGGTGCCGGCGGATGGTTTCAGTATGTTTGGAAGGGTGAGGTATTAGCTGGAAAAGCGGAATAGGCGGCTGAGGGAGGGCGTCGAGCATCCGGAGGAACTAGAGGTAGTGATTAAGGGGGCTAATGGGATTAGGAAGAGTAAGAGGGCTGCGGATGCTAGGCTTAGGAAGGGGGGGTAGGGGAAAAATCGAAGGATTGTGATGGTCGGTTGGGGAGTGTAGCGGGGAATTCAATTGTTTTTAATTGATTCCTCATTGTTTCCCGAGCTAGTCTTTAACATTCCGAAATACCCCTGATTTAGCTAGTTATTGACTAGCGGTCAAAAACGCAGTATTCCTAGGTTTCAAAGTAAAATTGTAGTAAACTTATATAGGTTTAGAGTTGTTAGGGCAAATATCTGTTAAAATCTTAGTAATTTGTCAGCTTGTAACTCTTTCTACTTTCTACTAAAACCTTATAAAGATAATTGTTAACCTCCCTCTTACTCCCCTCCCTCCCCCCCCCCCCCCCCTTTTTTTTTTATAATAGAATTTCTACAGTACTAGAACAAATCTAGTATATTAACTTTAAACTAATTTAGAGTCTCTACAAATTAAGATACTTATAATAGTATATAAATTAACGTGTTTATAAGCGAGCGGCTACTATAAGTAAGTAGTTACCCCTACTAACTTTTCGCGACGCGTTACCTTCTAACTATAATAGCTTAACCAACTACTTCTTAATTGCTCTATAATAAAGCAGATATCTCCCTTACTATTTTAGCTATAAATTAATACTAAATAAGTAGTATAAAACACGTTACTTTAATCTATACCTACCCCCGAATAACTCTATAATAATAATATACTAGAATTACTGCGCGACGCAATTACTAGTCTAACTTAAAAAAACTTACTTAGCTAGAAGAGGAGGTAATAACTAGGTATATACTTAACCTAGATTCGCGAGGATTTCCGCCTATATTAGATACTATATAAAATATAGTAAATAAGCTGCTTACTAAGCGCAACGCTAGCTAGGTTAGTAAACTATAACTACACAACTTTATTAAGCGAATAGATAGTCTTATTATATATTTCAATCGGCTATACGATTAATAGAGAGCCTTATATAAGGATCTAGAGACTATTAGAACTTAGTTCGACCTTATAGCGCGTATAAAGGCTACCTATAATATTTATAATAAAGATACCTTCAACTTTAATAAGATAGGCTTTATAATAAGTAAGATATTAGTTTAACTAGTTATTACTAGCTTAGAAAGATAAGGTAGATTAAAGGCTATTTAGCTAGATAATTATAAGTAGGTTACTATAATCTATATAGTTAATACTACTAGGTAGATAATCTTACCCTTTATTATCTTTACTAGCTAGTACCACCTCTCTATATAGTATAAGGAGGATAATATACTATATAACTAGGCTTTCGCGGTTAGTAATAACAGCTAGACTACTAATAAGTTTAGAGTAGAGTAGTTAAAGTACTTTATTAAATATATAGTAGAGTATAGGATAGGCGCGCGCTAGCTGCTTATTCTTAATAGTTATAAGAGCTATAACTCGCTTAAATTCTAACAGCTTTATAAGGAGAATAATATCTATACTCTCTATATACCGCTATATTTATTACACCTTTTATAGCCGCTTAATATTAGCTACTTCTTACTATTAAAGTGCGCGTATAGGCGCTAGATTAAAAGCTTAATATACGACTATATTAACTATATTATAAAGCTAGAGTTCTTACCTACCTTCTACGCAGCTTATAAGTAGTTAATTATAAAAGAGAATATCTGTATAAGCTTTTAAGATACTAGTCTAGTTCTATATAATTTAGAGGCGGTAATATTAAAGCTTAATATTAAGCTTCGTACGCTAATACCGCCTATATTAGAGGTTACCCTCTAAGAAACTAAAATACTAAGTAATATATATAAGCTAGACGCTTAATTAATATTAATTCGCGATAGAATTTAGAGGTATAAAAGCTTATTACCTACTTCTATTATTATAGTACTTAACCAGCTTAAAAAAGATACTAAAGTAATAGTATACGAAAGTATACTTATATATAATTAGATTATAAAGCTTAAGAAAGTAAATAAGGCCGCTATAACGTGTAGAAAGCGTAAAAAGAAGAGGATCTAGTAGAAAGGTACCTTAATAAAGGTAGAGGTAGAAGATATTATTACTTAAAAAGACGTTAAGTAGTAATTAGAGGAGGAAATATATTAAGGTAAGGCGCGATTAGATATAAATTAGTAGGCTTTAGTATACTGTAGCTACTGTAGAGAAACTAGCTATAACTTAAAAACCTATAAGAAAGATACTATAGATACTTCTTAATCTAGCGTAGCTTAAATATTATAATTATCTTATTATATTATTAAGATAGATCGCTGTAAAGGCGTAAAAAGTTAGTAGGAGTAGCCGCTCGCTTATAGTAGCCGCTTACTTATAGTAGCCGCTCGCTTATAAACATATTATATACTTTAGTTGCTTCTAAATATCTAAGACTATAACTATAAATACTATAAAAGTATAGCTACTAGTTAACTAATTTTTATAAAATATATAGAGGATATTTTAGAAGGTATAATAATATTTCTATACTATACTACTACTACTATTTAAACTAGTAGATAGGTATAGGTTAAGTTAAGGTTAGAGTCTTACTAATTAGCCTAAGATATAGGTAGAGTTAAAGTAGCTATTTAGTAATAGAGTATAGGTTAAGGTAGAATTATATAGACTAGATTTTCTTAAAGTTTAACTAATTAGTATATTTTAGAAAGTAGTTTAGTAAAAGTATATATAGTATAATATTCTAGGGTTTTATTATAGCTATTTATTATAGATTAAACTAATCTTACTTTATTAGATTTTAGGGTAGTATACTATAGTAGATTATAGACTATAATAGTATACTCCTTAACTATTAATTTTATATAGCTTAATCTAATATAATAATATATTTATAATAGTAATTTATTATATAAACTATAGAGGTTTATAAATTTCTTAATAAATATACTTTTACGGTAGCTCTTTATTAGTAGTAGTACTAGAATTAATATTCTTCTAGTTAATCTTCTAGTTAATCTCTAGTTCTTTATTATATATTTAGACTAGAAGTTTAAAGAGATTTATAACCTTATTAGTACTATAAAAAAAGCTTAGCTTACTAGTATTTTAGGTTCTATAGTCTAATATACCTCTTTAATATAATAGTTCTCTCTACTTATTATATATTTTAGAAATATAATATTCTAGATTCTCTATATAATAAAGTAATATTTTTTATCCTTAATTATATTTCTAGTAGTATTAAAAATCTACTTAATACTAACTCTTATAATCTATATTAGGAGAATATTTCTTATAACCTAAGTAAGCCGCGGATACTAATATTTATTTACTCTCTACTAGCCTAATATATTAAAATTATAACCTTAAATAGAAGGTATATTTAGATAATTTTCTCCTTCTTAATAAGTTAGTTCTTTCTCTTCTTCCTCTAATTCTTCCTCTCCCTCTTTTTCTTTCTCTTCTATATTATTTAGATCCTAGTTTAGAAAACTTAAAGAGCTGCTTAAGAATAAATATTATAAAGATAGTTTATAAAACTACTTATTATTTTATATTTATTAAGGTTAAGATATTATAGATATAATATAGCCTAATATATTCTTATTATAGTAATTAAGATATTTAAGGAATTATTAGCAATAGATTCCCCTATACTAAAAATTTTAATTCTTATCTTATAGTTATAGTTAGAAGCTAATATAATAAATAGCTATAATAAAAGTATCTTATAATATATTCTACTATCGAAGCGGCTAAACTATTAAAGCGGCTACTTTTTCTTAGTATAATAAATACTATATATAAAAAGTTAATTTACTTAATACTAATAAGAGATTCTATATATAATATACTTTTATCTAATTTAGAATTTTCTCTACTATTTTTTTAGTACGTATGAGTGTTATATTTAGTCTTACTATAGTTACTATAGTAGCGTTAAGCTGGTTAAACCCTTTCTTAAGTATTAGTACTATAAGTCTTCTTAAAGGGCTAAGAGTTTATAGATACTTTAGTAGCTATATATAAAGATCTCTTATTATATAATACTATACTACTATACTAAATATACTTTCTTTTATATATTTTATATTTAGTTACTTCTTCGAATTACCTTTTAAGCTTAAAGTTATAAGTTTAAAGAAGTATATTCTAATATAGTATTAACTTAACATCTTTTATAAGTTATAAGAATTCTTCTTATACCTCTTTTAGTAATTATATAAAGGACTTTTAGATAAGTATTAATTATAACCCAAATTTATATATATTACTTAGAATTTTAAACTATTAGAAGTCTTTTTATAAAAGTAGTTCTAGTAGAGTATATAGTTATATATTAAGGCGATTTAATATAACCTATATATTTAGAGGAATAATTCCTATTACTTTAAAGGCTTTTTAATAGTTCTTATACATAAATATATTAAAAAACGCGTTCTTAAAGGCTGGAAGAAAGTCTTCTTTATTAATATAGTAGACGTGTTAACGCGCTAAATCTTATATATACTATAAGTATTTTAGCTTTAATAGTAAGAAGTAAACTATATTAAGAGGCTGAAGTATATACGATAAATAAGAAGGTATATAAAATATTAGAATCTTTTATATAAAGTAGTAATCTTTAAATTTTTAGTTAAGGTAGCTTTTATAGCCGTCTAAAATAAGTAGCTTATATAATTCTATCTAATATATTTTTATATACTTATTAAAATACTTTAGCTACTTAAGACTAAACGTATTATTTATCTAGCTATTCTTAGAGACTAAAATTTTCCAATTATATAGTATATCTACTTCTTTATATTATATAGAGATATAAACGCGTTTTTTATAAATAATAAATAGCGGGGTCGTATATATAGTAGTATAAATACTCTAAATAACTATAACCTATTTATAATCGTCTAGCTGTATAAGAGTAGGCCTTATATAGTATTCTAAACCTATAATAACCTTTCTAGTACTAATAATACCTATTTAAAAGCCTAGTTTATTAAAATTATAGATATTATTATTATATATACTATATTTTACAATTGTATCTTATACGAGTTTAAACTATATATTAATAACCTCTAGATTCTCTTATTTTATTTTTTAGTAATTTTTACTTAATTAAAGGCTATTTTAAGCTTATCTATATACGCTATAAATTATTTAGACTAATTCTTTCCTATATATATTCTACTATATACGCCTAATAGTTTATCTACTATATCTACTACTTTATATAGCTGGGGTATAAATTCTTATAAATTAAGGTTAAAAATATATTATATAATTGTTTATTATTTAGTTACTATAAGCTTCTAGTAATTTAGTTATATATAAGAGTAAAATACTATTTTATAAAGTCGAATAGCGAGTTGTTAATATTATATATTAAAAGCTATAGTAGCGTGTTATACGCTCTTAAACTAGCCTAATTTATACGCCTATAAGGCAAGCTTAATTCTACTTTCTTATTAAATTAATAGAAGGTTATATTGTAGATTTATTATAGTTTATATATAGTATTTATAATACTAAGAAAAAGTAGCCGCTTTAATAGTTTAGCTACTTTAATAGTAGAATATATTACTATAAGCTTTTAAGATAAATCTAAAATTATTATATAGTTAAATAAGTAACTATACTTTATATCTATTTTTAAATAGTATTTATTTAATTTAAATTAACTCTTTTCTACTATAGCTCTTACTACTATTAGCTAATCTAAGTTACTCTCTATATTTTTAGCTAGATTTCTATTTATATTATTTAGAAAATTAAAGAGTCTATTATATATTTATTAAATATACTAGATCTAAAGCTTTATATTTCTACTAAGTACTTTAATTACTCTTTTAAAATTGCTAAATAGGTCTATAATTAGTATTAAATAATATTATTTAATAGTAGATAGTTAAAGTTACTAGAGATTATAGAAATCTACTTTAATATTTTTATTATTACTAGATCTTTAAATAGGGATCTTTAAATTAATTTTATATTAAAGCTAGTTATTAATATATTATTTAAGATCTACTATTTAGTTATATATATTAAATATTAAATTCTATTAAGTTAGAATATCTTTTATTATAGATAGCTAGTATTTAGGTAGTAGGGAGCTTTATAAAGTAATAAAATATTTATAGTATTATAGTAATTAATTAATTACTTTATAAATAGTGTAAATCTAACTAGAAATTAGTATATAATAACTATAATAACTAACTATAATAAAAAGCTATACCTTATAAAGAGAATCTAAGATAGAAACTTATATCTAGATCTTATTTATATTATATTATTATAAAGTTCCTCTATCTTCTATCTCTTTAAAAGGTATAAGCTTAAGATAGTAAATAATTTCCTAAATAATAAGATTAATAATATAAGTAAGATATAGAATTATATTCTTCTTATAGTTCTATTTAATACTATCTTTATATAGTTTCTCTTATATTATATATATAAGTATACTATTATTAGTAGTATTATTATAGATAACTACTAGTAATTATTATTATATATTTATATTTAATAGAATATAGAGTACTTCTATTATTATAGAAGTACTAGTATAACTTTCTTAAATAGAGATAAAATTAAGTAGTTTCTTGTAGAACTCCTAGTTCTAATTAATATAGTATTCTTTTACTATAAGGAAACTAAGGTAGTTTTTTATAGACTAGGTATTAAATATAATTAATATCTTTATACTTTAGTTAAAGTTATATAAAAGAGAAAATTAAGCTACTATAATTTTATACTTAAATAGCCCTATAAAATTAAATTAGCTAATTAATATAATATCTAGTTAGAAGAACTAAACGAATTATTAAAAGGATAGATAATCTACTATTTAGAAAAACTAGTTATTATTAATAATAATATAGACTAGTTTATACTTAAAAATACTAGTAGAATATAGTAGTATAATTAGATCTTTATTATTAGAAGGCCTAACTATAAATATATAAAACCTATTATACTTAAAAGTTAGAGTTTTTAGATAGACTTAGAATTTAAGATAATTTATTAGATACTTTATACTATTATAATTTTTATTTAGATATATAAGTTAAAAGTTATAGTAGTAATAGAATATAAATAGGTAACTATCTAAAAATTATATAGCTTTTCTAAATTATCTCTAGATTTTACTATAATAAGTAGCTAAATTCTACCTTAATTTATTAAGTATATTTAAAGGGTCTTAAACTTATAGTATTAATTCCTACTATACTATCTATATATTAATATGCTCTATTACTCTCTATCTATCTTCTTTATCCTCTATCTATAGATATATAATTAGCTAATAGGTTTCTTAAAAACCTTAATAGGAAATTAATAGAGTATTAATTATAAGATACTAGATTTATATTAGTATTAATATAACTATAATAAAATACTATAATATAGAATAGTAGAAATATTATAATATTATAGGTATATAATGAGTTAGGGTTAATAATTAAGAGTATCTAGCTATAAATTATATTTGTAGACTACTACTAC
>ML986928.1:14515-24617 GCA_010094045.1 Lojkania enalia | reverse complement strand
TATAAAATATTTAAGTAAGCGATAATTGGTATATATTAGAATCCTAGTAGCTACTAAAGTAAGTTCTACCCTCTATTATTTAAATGCAGTAACGATTGTAAATAGTTTCTTATTATAGATCTTCTAGTTCAGTTTTAAACCGGATAAAACCTTACTATAAAACGCTATAAGATACTATTTTCCGTTAGAATATTTCTATAATAGTACTCCTACAACTATTCTATTAAAGGTATTAGTTTCTATTTTTATTTCTAATATAGGGTTAAAGTAGTAGAGTATAGGTATACTTAATAGGGCTGATTTTAATTTCTTAAAGGTAATATCACATTCTAAAGTCTATATAAAGAGGGTTATAGAGCTTTATAGTACGATAATTAACTTTATAATACGCGAGAATTCTAGTACGAACTATTAATAGAATCCAGTAAAACCTAAGAAGGATTTTACACCCGTTATAGTAGTAGGTAGCTGCTAGTTATATAGTACTTCTACCTTCTCTAAGTTAACCTTAAAGCCTTTATTTAATAGGATATAGCTAAGATATTTAGTTTAGATAATATAGAATTTACTCTTCTTAATATTAACTTATAACCCTACTTAACGTAATCTCTTAAAAACTTTCTTAACGTAGATAGTATATATTACTTCGTCTTTAAAGTAGATAAGAATATCGTCTAGGTAAGTAATATAGAAGTTATCTAGGTAGTTGATTAGTACGTCGTTTATATAGCACTGGTAAGTTGCTAGACTATTATATAATCTAAAAGATAGAATTTTATACTTATAGGTTCTATATCGAGTCTAAAAGGTAGTATATTTCTTAGAACTAGAATCTATTCTAATCTTATTAAAGGCCGCGCGAATATTAAACTTAGTAAAGATTACTACCTTAGTAGGTTTAGATAGGAGTTTATCTATATACGATATTAGATATACGTTCTTATAGATAAGAGTATTAAGTTTATAATAATCTATATAGATATATAGGTTACTATTAGGTTTATAAACGTAAAGGATTAGAGATATAAAAGAGCTCTAACTCTACTTAATATACCTATACCGTAGATTATCTATAATATACTTCTTAGTTACCTTTAGCTCCTTAATATTCTACTTATATAACTGGCTATAACTATTAGGGAGAGATTTTATAAAGATAATCTTATAATTATAAAAGCGGTATTCTAGTAATTAATAAGCTATAGTTTTACTAAATATATTCTAATATTTATAGTATTTAGATAGTAATTAGAAATTTACTAGTACTTTATTTTTAGCCTTATCTTCTAGCTCTAGGACTTGCTTATCTTTAATCAGCCGCTTAATTTCGTATAGAGATGTAGAGAAAAACTCGTTCTCTTTCCTCTTTATATTAAAGTAGAAAGTATTAGCTAAGATAAAAGCGATAATAGGAGAATAGACTTTCTTTAGATTAGGTTCGGACTTTATTACATACGGGTATATAAGAGCTCTAAACTTGTTTAAACTATAAGCTATAAGAGACTAATATAGTTTTAGTAGTTTTAATAAACTCTTAATATAATAGATAATCAGACTACGGGACTATTAATACTAGTCCTTTTCCTATAGAGCGTTGTATCGCTAAATATCTAGCTCTACCTCCTTATTACGTACTAGCTAAATTAATTATATAAGAAGAGAAGGTGAAGAATTATAAGTAGTAGAATACTTAGAGGACTATATAATCCAATTCTTATCCGTATCTAGCTGGAGTTAAAAATAATATAACTATTTAATACTAATAATATAATCCTAAGTATCTAGATCTATAATAATAAATAGGTAGTTTTAAATAGTTCTTCTATTAATTCGCAAATATAAGTAGATATACTAATTAACTAGAGTTTAGATTTAGTTTTAAAAACCTTTAATAGTAATTTTAAAGGGTAAATACTATATTAATATATATAGGGTTTAGAAGAGTAATCTAACTACTATAGAATTAAGGAATAGGAAGCTTTAAGCACCTATATTAATAAGAGCGTTTAGTTATATACTAACGCCTTTTAAATATAGAATAGTAGAGATTTAAAAATACTTCCCTCTAAATAAATACGATAAATTAATATTTAATAAATTATATTTACTTAAACCTAAGATAGAGAGTTTTTTTAAGCGTTTCTATTTCCTACCTAAGAATTATCTAGGTAGTACTTATTTATGTCTAAGAACTCTTTTTCTTTAATCTTCTCTTATTTAACTTCTATTTTCTATACTTTAAAGACTGTATATTTATTTATAAAGTATTCTAGTTTACTATAGTTATAGTAATTACCTAAGATTATATACCTTTTAGGTATAGAAGTTTTACTAGGTTATTAAGAAGCGATTGTAATAGAATAAGGTGTTAATACTAGAGTAGATTAAGATAGTATTAGATTGTAGATTACCTTAGATAAACTCTTAGAAACCTTCTAGTACTAATCCGAATTTATTTTAGCTGTAACTTATAAGCTAATAGTTTGTTTTAGAATGTTAGAAACGCTCTTTCTTTCTATATTATAGGCTGTTAAGTAGACAACTATAGTGTTAAAGGAGCCTTTTTATATAAGCTTAAAGTTAAGGTTTAGTATCTTTAGGCTGGGGAGGATCTTATTCTATAGGTAGAAGAACTACTTAAATTAGGATACAAATCCCCTAATAGCTATACTAATAAAGTAAGCTTTAAAAGTTAGGAATGTTTCTCTCTTATTTATCCTTAGGATCTAAAATATCTATTACGCCTCTATCTCTTTATTATCTATAATAAAATATAATTATAGAAGCGAAATTATTTCTTTAGTATTCTTAAACTAATACTAGTCCAATTTAGCTAGGTATTTTAGCTCTAGATACCCTTTCGCAGTACTAGAAGTATATTTCTATACTAACACTATATATATATATTCTATTAGATAGTAATCTATATTAATCTTAAGTTGGTCTAAAATTAAGACTTACTATTATTTAAATATAGGTTTACTACTATCTATAAGACTTTTAATCTTAGGCGTGCATTTAGTAAGGTAGGTTTAAAAGGGCTTAGAAGTAGCCGAGAGGTTTCTTACTAGAGGAGTTGTAAAAGTTTCTTAGCGTATTATTAGTACTAATTCGGTAGTTTATAGAGGTTAATTAGGACTAATAGTTCTCTATTATATTAAGCGTATAATCTTCTCTTATAAAATTATAATTTATTCCTTAAAGGTTAGTTTACTCTAATTTCCCTCTAAATTAGATAGGCTCTTTACTACCAGTTCTATAGAGAGGGGTCCGCCTATTATAGGGCCTTTTATAAGAGGTAATAGTTGTTCTATACGTATAAATAGAAGTTTACTTTTACTATAACTTACGCGTGTATTAATTCTAGTATAGGAATTAGAAGGTAAATTATAGTTAGATATCGGCGGTTACCTCTAATTCTAATAGGTTATTAGTAGTCTCTAAGTTTCTACCTAGGCGTACTCTACGCAGCTTTTCTAAAGGTAATCCTAATTGTAGAGAATAGAAAGTTCTAAACCTAAAGGCTTTAGTTAATAGAAGATCTCTAAGATTCTATCTAGATAACTAAATAATTTAATATAATAGTATATAAGTATTATAATCTAAACTAAATTAAGTATATTTTAAACTTAAATATAGTTAAATAAACAATCGATGCGATATTATTAAAGAGGCTATTACTAGTAGTATTAAGTTCTTCTATATAATATAATAGTACAGGTAAGATAATAGGTCTAAATATAGCACGAATCTACTTAGAAGTATATAAGAATACGTGGGGGATTAGGGACCTAAGAATTCTATTAACACCTATAGGCCTTATATAAAAGGATATAGAAGAACTACTAAACTACTTATAAGGGAGTATACAACTATATACGGATGGGAAAAGGGGCGGAGCCGGGGATAGAATAAGATAAATAAAAAGCTTTAGGATAAGGTTGCATGTAAAGCTTTTCGTAGAACAATTTCTTCGCATTATTATAAAAGGTAAGTATACTACTAAAAGGTACACTTTTTAGTAAAAGTTGCTAACGCGGGCGGACTTATAGATCTAAACGCTACTAGAAGAAAGAAGCCTAAATTATAGGCGACCTAAGAAAGAAAGACTTAAAAGAAAGATATTAAGTACTATAATTGTTAGAAACTAGAATATATAGTAAAAGAATGCCGAAGTAAAAAGAAAGAGAAGAAACACCGGCCTATAGAAGATAAACCGTAGGAAGTAGGTAAAGAAAAACTAGTTATAACTACAGAATATAGAATCTTATATTAGTCCTCCTATAATAAAGATAAATGTTAAATATACTAATAATTTAAAGAAGCTATAAGATACTAGCCTTAAAAGAAAATATAACTTATAGTAACGCAAGATATAAAAAGATAGCTAGAAGAAGTTTAAGAAGAATTAGATAAGGATAAAGAAATAAACACCCCGTTATATATAGAAGAAGCTACTATTAGAGTACTAATACTTAAACTAGTATCTAGAGCGTATTCTATATACCGATAAGGAATAATCGAGTATAAATAGGGAACCCCAGCTCTTATAGCTATTCTATAAGAGGAACTACTTATAAAATTCTATAATAAGAATAGGCTAGAATAAAATATTGTCGACGTTTATAAAGAATAGTAAAATACCTACCCTAGAGAAATCTACTTCTTATACTTCCAAAAATAGATAGAAACAATAAAAGTAGTAGAAGAATATCTTAATATAATAGATTAGGATAAAGCTGTATATATAGTACGAAAAGCAGTAGCCTTCTTATAAAGTAAAGTACTAGTAAAATACTAGATACTAAAGGCATTACGATATAAATAAGAATGGGACTACTAGGTTAGAAAAGACGATAACCCTTATATAAACTAACACTATCTAGTATATTTTAAGATAGTATAGATATTGTATATTAAACGATAATATAAGACCTATTAAAAAAGAAAGGAAAATATAGGTATATAGCTAAGACGATTAAGTAAAGATAAGATACTAGAAAACCCTGTAAAATAAGAAGCTATAATAGGATGGAAAGTTACTAAATAAACCTAAAACTATATTATACTCGAATTTAAACCTCTACTACTTAAAGTATATATTAGAGGAAGACTATAATATAAATGTTTAGAACGGAAATGCCTAAAATATATATCTATAAAAAAAGTAATAGTCTATTAGCCTAAAATAACTTAACTATATAGGAATATAAGAGAATACTATCTTATAATACTAGAGCGATATTATAGCTATAAGGTATATATACTTATTAATAGTAGAGTAATAAAGAATTTTATAGCTAGCAACTATATTACTAGAAATAGAATACCTATAGTATAACTAGAGCGACTCTATATAATCTAAACTATAGAGGGAAAAGACTTTTAGAAGAAAGTTATATATACTATAGAACTAGGAGAGTTCGAAATTCTAGAAATAATCTAATAAGGATAAATCTTCTAAATTATAGAAATTACTAACTATAATATTATCCTAGAGATTCTATAGTTAAGAAAGGAAAATTCTTAGATAAACTAGTAAATAGGACGAATTATCCTTAAAAACTCTAGCTAGCTAGTTAAGGAATAACTCGCTGTAATAGTAAAAGAAGTAGTAAAAGAATTATTTCTAATAGAGAACGTATTATATAGTATACTTAAGGAATATTAATACTTAATAAAACAACTTTAAAAACTACTATAATATCTACCTAAATATAGAGAATACGATTATAAAATTAAACTATAACTAGAAAAAGAACTTAGATACGGACTAATATATAGCCTAATACTAAGGGAAGTAGAGGCTCTAGAATAATATATAGACGAGTACCTAAAGAAAGAAATAATCTAAAAATTAAGCTTACTAGTAGTATATCTTATATTCTTCGTAAATAAGAAAGGAATAATAGACCTATAAATATATATCGATTATTATATTCTTAATAATATTATAATTAAGGATTAATACCCTTTACTACTTATCTATAACTTAAGAGACTAATTAAGAGAAGCTACTATCTTTATAAAATTAGACATCTAAAATATATACTATTAGATCTATATTAAAGAAGGAGATGAATAGAAAATAGTATTTAAGATAAAAAAGAGACTCTTTATATTATGGGGATTTTCGGCTAGTCTGCCGAGCTGTATCAGATATCGACGTACGATATCACGGTCGATATTACGCCGGATATTACGCTGGATATTAGCTAATATACCCCTTTTTCATGTATATAAATATGGCCCGCTAGCTATCTTCAATCAACGAGTTCAGCTCCTTATCTCCCTCCCTGAGACAAGATTCGCCTCTTACTACAGTTATAAGCCCGGTTACTGCACTAAAATAGCTGCAACTTAATTTATATATTGCGATTAATATCGCTCCTTTTTATTTGGTGTTGTAATATTGTAATATTATTATCTTTATCGTTTACCAACGATCTTTAGGTACTCAGCTATTAGAATTACGTGCAAATTCTACACTTTATAAGCCTATTAATACGCTATATCGCGTTTAAGGCTATTTTATTCTCTAGTATCGATATATTCTAGTATATTTCTAGTATTGCAACGGTTGCACACTCCTCTATAGCTATATCTAAGAAGAAGATATTTAGTACTCCTAGCGATTAGAAGGATTAGCTCGAGTAGTATAAACTAATAGCTAGTAGGCTAAGGGTATAGGAATATTTAGATCTAAGCGTACCTCTTAAAGAGGTTAAAATCTATAGGCTAGAACCTCCCCTCCCTAATATAGGTGAGTTCCGGACCCTGAAGATAAATCTAGAAGGGGAAATAGAAAGATACCCCTCTAGCAGAGTTATGTATAAGAAGATAACCTCGATATAAACAATAGATTAGAACTAGGCAAGAGACTAGTATAACTGATAGAGGAAGGATTAGATTAAGATCGATAATACTCTCTATACTATATATAGCAATATCTTAACGATAATATCGCCTTAATATAAAGTAATATTTAGCGATAATATAACCAGCTATAAGATTCTTAGAATCTTATAGGAAAAGTTAGCGCCTACTATCGAGTTGAGGGAGCAACTAATCTAGAAGGAATATCAAGCTCTCTTTAAGTACCCAACTGATAGAGAGGTAGAGAAGTAGCTAAATCAGTAGAATTAGGTAATCTATTATACTAAGGCTACTAGCTTAGTAGAAGTTTAGGGCTTTAGAGTAGAAAAGGATTTTCTTCTAATAGTTACTAAGAAAGATAAGGTGTGGGCGCTAATCTATATAGTACCGATTAACGCTAAAAATAAGCTAGGTAGGATCGATTAACCGATTCCTACAATTAAATAATTAGTATATCGATATGCTAATTACTATAGATATTTTAATCTATAAAAGGCGCTTAGCTTATTTGCAGCTTTACAACGTCTATTAATTTTTTAAGCAAATTCCGATAGTACTATATAGTAGTTTTAAGAAAAATCCGGTTCGCGATCGTGTACTCTACTACCCTACTTCTATAAGAAGCAGTACTTCTAGAGTAATTACGAGTATGTAAACGAATCGATTAGGCTACTAAACTAGATACTAGATTAGGAAATACTAAAAGCCTAAGATGATATTTTAAATAGAAATAACTAGGGGAAAAAGAATATCTTAAAGGCAAATATAGAAAAATATAAGAAGTTAAAATCCTCGTTTAATAGCAAGGCCTCTATAAAAGCTACTAGCCTCTAGAAAAATACCCAGATAATTTAAAGGGGCAATTTTTTAGCAAGTACTACCCCTAAGAAAGAAGAGACTAGTATCCTAAATCAGTAGATATTTAATCTAGGTTCTAATATCTATATATACAACTCTAAGACTTTTAGTTAGTAGACTACTTAAATAGTAAATTCTAAAGATAAAATTGCTGTAAGAGGTAGTATATACCCTATATTAAAATAGGGTACTATTATAATTATAATTAATTCTCCTACGGGCCTAAGGGATATTAAGCTAATAGAAGTCGCTTACGTCCCTCAGTTGCTAACTAATATAATAGCCCTAATTAGAAATAGAGAATAGAGTATCTAGTTCGACTTAGGTAGAGATTACCTTTACTAGTATAATTACTATAATATCGTTTATTATTTAGAGTTGTTTAATAGCTACTAGCTACTAGATGCGGACCTAGTAAAAAGACCTCTACTCGATTTGTTTTCCGGATATAAAACAGTCGCAGCAATTAAGAAAAAGTCTTTCTATTACTAGCAACTAATATAAATTATTTCTTCAACTAAAGCGTACTAATTATTAGGCCACCTAGGTAGAGATTTAGTATTAGCCCTACCTTAGGCAGCTAAGGGTATCTAGTTAAGCGATTAGGAAGTACTAGTATAGCGAGATTGCTAGATATATATATAAGTAAAGTTATTACAGTAGATTAGCCGGTGTAGTTAGCTTCACCCGGCTACTAAACTATTCGAGAGAATTACAATTAATATTATACAACTTTAGAAGGACTATAAAAGGTACTATAATAATAAGAAATACCTATTTTATATAGTTAATTAAGTATCCTAGTAGTATAAGGGATTTACGATATATAATCGGTTAAAATCCACCCTCACGAAAGCCTTTAAAACACTGTTAGTAAAAATTAAACAACAGTATAAAAGAAAGATCGTATATATCTATATAGATAACGATTTAAGCTTCTTAGAACTTATAGAAGTATTACTCGATTAAGAAATTGTGATTGAAGCTCGCGCGTTTTATACGCCTGAGTAGAATAGCCTAGCAGAGCGAGTAGAATACTAAATTATAACCCGCGCGCGCGCTCTTATAATAGAAGGTAATATCTCTAATAAATATACTAACGAATTAGCTTATACAGTAATATACCTACTTAATAGAACGTCGATTGTAAGCCTTCGATTTAAAACCCTATATAAGGCCGTTTTTAGCTATAAACTATCTCTTACTTACCTTTAAGTTATAGGATCGCGAGTATATGTTTTAGATAAAACTCTATTAAGAAGTAATAAACTAGCGTTGCAGGTACTAATTAGGAAACTCTTATAATATAGAAGTATAAATATATACCGAGTGCTGATTCCGAAACTAAAATAGGTACTTAATACTAGGGACGTTATATTTAGCGATATTATATCTAGTAAGAAGGAGGAATATCCACTAAAAGAATTCTTAGAGAAGATTCTTTTTTAAATTAACGATATTAAGAGCTCTATTAACAGTAGTAACAATAAAACGATTAAAGTTGTAGAAGCGATCTATAAGGATCGGCTGCCTAATTAAGATATCTCTACTGAGTTAGTAGGTAATTTAATTAGTAAGAAGGCCTATTAGTAGGAGAATACTATTTTTAAAGAATAAATCGACGATATTACTAGTAATTAGGGACTCCTAATACTAGAATTAATACCAGCGCTAGTACTAAGGAATTAGGATGCCCCTATAGCGCTACTAGTAGATAGTAAAGATACTACGTTTAGCGATAATTTGCTATAAGAATAGTAACTATCGCCTCCTTATACTTTTATACCCTTAAGAAGAATAAATAATACCCCGCGGAGGGAAGAAATTAGTAGCTAAATATTAAGGGATAATATAATCTAAAAAGGTAGGTTTTTATACAGCTATAGACCGCTTTAGTTATACTTTACAACCTTTACAGTACTATCTAATAGCGAGCTAATACCGGTAAATTATATAAAGGAAACTCGTACTATTAGAAAATATTATCGCAATTAACTTCTGCTAGAACTAAAGTACTATAAGAATCTAAAGAATTACCCTTTTAGTACTAGCTTCTATAAGGCCTGTCGCGCTGAGTTATAGAAGTAGGAGGATATAGATACCTAGTAAAAGATAATAATCCTCTAAGACTCTACTAAAATTCTTCTAGTAATATAGATATTCGTATATAAATTTGATGAGGACGGTTTTCTATACAAATTTAAGGCTAGATTAGTTATATGCAGCAATCTGCAATCTTAATAGAGAGATACCTATACTACTATACTAGCTGTATAAACCTTTCGCTTTCTAATATTAATTGCAACTCATTTTAAACTCGATATATACTAGTTTAATGTTGTTAATACGTTCTTTAACTGCCGATTAG
>ML986927.1:0-22971 GCA_010094045.1 Lojkania enalia | reverse complement strand
TAAATACCTTAGCTATATTCTCTTAAATAAAGGTTTTAAGGTTAACCTAGAGAAGGTAGAAGTACTATATAACTAGTAGCTACCTACTACTATAATAAGTGTAAAATTCTTCTTAGATTTTACTAGATTCTATCAATAGTTTATACTAGAATTCTCGCATATTATAAAGCTAATTATCGTACTATAAAGCTCTATAATCTCTTTTATATAGATTTTAGAATATAATATTACCTTTAAGAAATTAAAGTTAGCCCTGTTAAGTATATCTATATTCTACTACTTTAACTCTATATTAGAAATAAAAATGGAAACTAATACCTCTAATAGAGTAGTTATAGGAGTACTATTATAGAAACATCCTAACGGAAAATAGTACTCTATAGTATTCTTGTAGTAAGAGGCGAATCTTATCTTAGGGAGGGAGATAAGGAGTTGAACTAGTTGATTGAAGATAGCTAGCGGGCTATATTTATGTACATAAAAAAGGGGTATATTAGCTAATATCTAGTATAATATCTAGCGTAATATCGACCGTAATATCGTACGTCGATATCTAATACAGCTCGGTAGACTAGCCGAAAATCCTTATAATATACCCCCCCAGCTTTAACTGCGAAGGAGAAGCTGCGTCGAAAAAAAATAAAGGTAGATACTATACTAAAAGAGGTAAATTGTATAGAGTAACTAGTAGTAGAGTTAAGTACGCTTGCAAAAATATTAATTTAGATTACCTTCTAAGATTCTTATTAGTAATCGATTTATTTAGCTAATAGAAATTTCTAAGATTCGATTCTAGCTAAAATATCTTCTATTTTCAGTTGCTTAATAAACCTTTAATATTATTACAACTACAGAACTTTTATAAGACTGTTAGCTAGTATTAGATTTGTTAGTTACTAACTAATTATAAGTCTCTACTCTACTATTTTTTAACGTAACTAGTACTAGTATATATCTATATAGCGAAGTTTAGTATTAAAACGCTTAGATAGCTTATTTATAATATCTACTATTGATTAATTATCGTAAAGTAATACTAGTTATATATTAATATAGAAGCGCAGTAAGGTGAAAGCCTTCTACTACTACTCTATTTCTAATCCGGCGACTAATAGTACTAATAATTCTACCTTAGTAGTCGATTTTATAACCGTACGCTAAATTAAGGCTTTTCAATTAATTAGCATCTTAAAAAGTTAAAATATATAGCTATAGGAACTTTAATAAGTATTAGAATATTATAAATATAGAATACTAAGAGGTACTACCTCTATAACTAGGGCTTAATCTAATATTAACTATTATAGAGGTCGACTCGGATAAGGACCAACAAGGTAATAATAGGTAGAAGTATGTTAGGGACTAGTTATTAGATAGTAAGTAGTAGGACTATAGGAATTAGAGAGATAATTAGTTGGATAATAAAGTATAGTATAACCTATACACGTAACTATAGTAGAAGTATTAGGTATAGTAGGATAAACCTGATAGACCTAATAGACCTAATAAGCTAGGCTTAATAGTCTTAGACTTAGCTATATAAGATAGAGGATTTTTCTACTAAGATTAAGTCTTTTATAGTTATTCTCGCAGATTTATCTTATTACTCTATTAGACTTCTAAATATACTTATTATATTTGAAAAACCGGCGAACCTAATACTCTCTCTTTACTAAAGCTACTACCTCTAACCAATCTAATATAAATAAGGCCCCGGTATATATACGACTGCAATAGTAGTTGTTATATATACTAGTAGTATATAGGTTAGTAATATAATAACTACCTAATATTAAGAGAATAGGAACTATCTAAAGATATCTACTATATTATAAAGTTAAGTTATAATAACCTAAAGGCTGTAAGCCCTAGAAGAAGCTATAGTATAGAAAGTATAGGAATAGAAGACCTATATCGTATAGATATAATATAAACTAACCGCAGCTAGAGCTAACCTAGCTAAAGCTAAATAATAAGTATAAGCTAAGATAACTTTACTAAGAAAGTTTAATAGTAAGAAAGAATATATTAACCCTTTTCTTATATTAATAGAGCTGTACTTTAGGTTTAATAGTACGACCTTCTTCCTAGATAAGGATAAGATCTTAGTTATAATAATAAATATAGAAGAGATACTACTAGTATAGGCCGAACTATTTATAGTAGATTGGCTGGAGAATAGAGGTAATATAAAAAAGACTAGAGAATCTACAGACGAACTCTTTAAGAGCTAGGAAGAATTTAAGAATAAGGTCTAAAATGTCTTCGGAGAAGTAGACGTAGAATAGAAAGTATAAAGGAAGCTACTAAGGCTAATTTAAATTAAGAGGGTAATAGATTATACTATAAAATTTTAAAGACTTAGCGCTAGACTAGGATAGAATAATAGTATATTAGCAGGAATCTTCTATAAAGGTTTTAAGGACAAGGTTAAGGATAACCTAGTAAGAGAAGAAAGGCTAACAGAACTATTAGAAATAATCGAATTAGCAGTTAGAATTAACAACTATCAGTATAAGCAGGAGATAGAAAAATAATCTTAGCTATAGATATTCGTACTAGTAAAGAAAGAAAGTAAGACGGCGCTATAAGATAGTAATCTAATAGTCCTTAGAAAAGTCGAAAAGGACAAGGGAAAGAACTACCAACAATCAAGGATAAGCAATCTTAAGAAAGAAAGGCTTAAGAAGGGAGCGTGCCTTCTATATGGATAGAAAGGGTACTATATAAAAGAATATCTAAGCAAGAAGAAGGAAGCCTATATAATAACTACACAACCTACTAATAGATACTAATAACTAATAAGGTACTAGATGTATTATATAGATAATAGATACAGGACGTACCGTTCAGTAAAAGAAGGAAGTAATTATTAGCTACAGCTAAAAAGGGTAGTAGTAGTTATTAGAAATATAAAATATCTACTAGGTATACTAAAACTCGATAGTATAATAATCCTAGAAAGAATAAAATAAAAGAAGTACTAGATCTATAATAAAATATACTAGGTAAGGTTATACCTTTAGAAATACTAGAACATTCTATTCGAAGAAGTAACATTCTAAGACAGCTAGAATATACTAGAAACTATAGTAAAATTAGTAGAAAAGGTTATAAACAAAGAAATATTCGAGTATATATAAGAGATATACTAAGGCTACTCTATAAAACTAGCGAAAGGTAAGAAAGGGAAATATATACTACCCTATAAGAACAGCTGTAAAAAAGATTAGGCCAGCTGTTATTAGGATAATTACTAGATATATAAGAGTATTAAGATAAAGCTAGAAGTATAACCTAAAATAGATATGTAATTATTACTAAAAATTTTACTATCTTAAGATAAAATAGAAGATTATATAGAAAACAGGTACTATTAGATTTATAGAAGTCTAATTTACTTTAAAATAGAGTATCTACACCAGCTTAGTAAAATCGTTGTAGAAGCTAAAGAGCTAAGAAAGGTAGTCTTAGAGGTAAGGGAGATATAAAAGGATATTAGAGGATAACTTAACATTACAGCTTGTAAGATAATAGGAGTAAATATACCTAAAAAGGAGGAACGTTCTAAAGATAATATATATTTAGAGGAATATAAAGTATTAAGCTAGAAATAATATATAGTTAAATACTAGTACTACTAAGATATATTTAGGGTACTTAAATAGTAAAGATTAGATAAAGACTACTAACTAATTAAATAGTAATAGTATTTCTTAGAATAGAAGTATAAGATATATAGTAAGTAAGTAAAAGCCGCTTATACCTAAGAACTATAGATAAGGTGTAGTATAGATAGATATCTACTGTATAGAGGAGAAAAAGAGAAGGTAGGATTCTTCCCACCTTAGTTAAAAAACTAAGCAGCCCCTAAAGTAATAGCTATATTAAGAAACTAGGTAGGAAAGCTGTTAGAAGGGTTACTAGTATAGTACTTTTATATATAGTACTCCGAGTAGAGTTTAATAGGAGGAAGCTTAGAGTACTACTTAATAGTAGAGTTTTAGATACGTTTATATCGGTGTAATAAGTTTATAAGAATAATATAGAGCAGAGGGAAAAAGTAGTACCTTATATAATATACCTAGTAGATAATAAGCTAATAGACTATAGTAGAGAAGTTGTACTAATAGAAACTAAAAAGCGAGCGTTTAATATTATAAGATATACTAATATAAAGAGTATTAATATTATAAACCTAGGAAAATTTAATATATTACTAGATATAAACTAGCTAGCTAAATATAATTCTAGAGTAGATTAGTAGTAAGGGATAGTTTATAAGTTATAGAGCTAACCTAAGATAGAACGGGTAGTAGGATAGTATAAGGTAAGATGTTTTTCGGGTCTACAGTTAATATAGAGAGTATTAGCAGCTATAATAGCGAGATATTTTAAGAAGATAAAATAGATACTAGGTATTATCGTAGTTCGAAAAGTATATAAGAAACTATAGAATAACAGTATACTCTAAGAAATCTAAGAGGATTATAGCGAATTTGTAGGGCTATATAAAGAAGTAGAAAATAGAGGGTTATTTAAGTATAAGGAATATAACTATAAAATTATTATTAAGGATAAAAAGAAGTTAAAACCTAGTCTAATATACAACTTAAACTAAGAATAAAGAGAAGAACTTAGGAAGTACATCTAAAAGAATTTAGTAAGAGGGTATATATAACTAAGCTAGAGTAAAATAGTATTACTAATACTATTTATACCTAAGAAAAATAGTAAACTAAGGTTATATATAGACTATAGACAGCTAAATAATATAACTAAGAAAAATAGATACCTGTTATCTAGGATAATAGAACTTATAAGTTAGTTATAAGGAGCTAAATAGTTTATAAAGTTTAATATAAGAGAAGAATACTACTAAATTCGGATAAAGAAGGGCTATAAATAGAAAACAGTATTTAAGATAAGAGAAAGTCTCTTTAAATATCTAGTAATACTATTTAGACTTATAAATATACTAGTAACCTTCTAAATAGTTATAAATAATACGTTAAGAGAATATTTAGATGTATTTATAATAGTATACCTAGATAACGTTCTAGTCTATATAAATAGATTGCTAAGAGAGTATAAAGAATATATTAGAAAAGTACTAGAGAAACTGTAGGAGTATAAGTTACTTATAATCCTAGAGAAATGCGAGTTTTATAAGATAGGAATAGAGTTCTTAGGGTTCTAGATATCTAGAGACAGTATTAAGATAAAATAAGAAAAGGTTAAAGTAATACTAGAATAGCTAGTACCTACCTTAGTTTAATAAGTCTAATCTTTTCTAGGCTTCGCGAATTTCTACAGGAAATTTATAAGCGGGTACTCTAGAGTAGCAGCACCCTTAATAGAGATTACTAAGAAAGAAAAAGGGTTTAAGTAGTAAAAAGCGTAGTAAAAAGCCTTCGAAGAACTAAAAGCTTACTTTACCTCAGTATTAATACTAAGAATACTAGACCTAGAAAAGTAATTTCGAGTGGAAATAGATACTTTAGATAAAGTAATAGGCGCTTGCTTAAGCTAGTAAGATAAAGACGGAAAGTGGAGGCTATAAGCCTACTTTTCAAGAAAAATAAAACTAAAAGAACTTAACTATGATATATATAATAAAGAACTATTAGTAATAGTTAAAGTATTAAGAGAATAGCGAGTATATCTAGTAGGAACTAAATACCTATTTAAAGTCTAAATAGATTATAAAAACTTTATATACTTTATAATAATAAAAGAACTTATAGGAAGATAAATATAATAGGTAGAATAGTTAGCAGACTATAACTTTAGAATAATATACTAGAAAGGGTTAGAAAACACAGCAGCAGACGCGCTAAGTTATAGAGCTAACTATATAACTAAAGAAAAATATAAAAGAGACGCGATCCTAAGATAGAAATTAGATAGATTCTTTATATATAACTACCTACGAGTTGCTTAAATTATAAGACTAACTACGCTAGAGTAAAACTAGTAATAAAAGCTAAGAGATATACAGATAGTAGAGTAATATCTAATAAGTAGTAATAAAGTAAAAGTAATTAAAAACACAACTTAAAAATAACTATATATATACTTATATATATAAAAGCAGATAATAAAAGAATTATATAAATTGCTAGAATAGGGGTATTTAGAAATAGTAGAGATAGAGTAAAGGCTAAGGAAGAACTTTACCCTTACTAACACGAGAAAAGAAGTATAAGACGTACTAAACAAGTATTTAGAATGCGGAAAGAATAAGGCTACGAGGTATAAGCCTTATAAATTCTTATAGCTATTAGAAGCACCTAAAGGACTATAGAAATAGATTATAATCGACTTTATAACTAAGTTACTAGAGTTAGTAGAACTAGAGTTAAGAAGAAGATATAATACGATTATAAACGTAGTAGATTAGTTAACAAAATATATATACTTTAGACTAGTATTAGAAACTATAATAGTACCTAAACTAGCGTATAAGTTATTATATATAGTATTTATAGAGTACGGAGTCTTAAAGTATATTACCTTAGATAGAGATAAGTTGTTTATATTTAAGTACTAGTAAGGATAGATAGAAAAGATAGGAATCTAATAATAAATGTTAACCAGCTTCTACCTATAGATAAACGGTTAAATAGAATAAGTTAACTAGAGTCTAAAAATATATCTAAGAATATATATTAATAAATAACAAGATAATTAGGTCGAATTATTACCTATAGTATAGATAGCCTATAATAAAACAACCTAAAGTATAATAGGAACTATATCCTTTAAAGCTAATTATAGATAAAAAGCCGTTACGTATTAGGAATAGAATAAGAAAGAGTCTCTAGTTCTACTAGTAGACTAGAAAGCTAGAGAAATAAAAGAAATCTACGATTAGCTTAAGGAAAAGATTTAGTTAAGAAACTTTAAAATAGTAGAATAAGCTAATAAGCTAAGGGTTAAGAGACTAACCTTTAAAAAGAGGGGTAAAGTTTTCCTGTTAACAAAAAACTTAAAGACTAAGAGGCCTATAAAAAAGCTAGATTATAAGAGGATAAGACTATTTCTAATTAAGAAATAGGTTAGATCTATAAGTTTTAAACTAAGGCTACTAGAAAATATAAAAATATACCTAGTATTTTATAAATTAAAACTAGAACTAGTACCAGATAATATACTACTATAAGAAACTATCGATATAGAACTAGAATAGAAATATAAAGTAGAATATATACTAGTAAAGAAACGGTTCGGACGTTAGTAGAAATATCTAGTAAAGTAGGAAGGATACCTATAAGAAAAAAGTTTATAAGAACTAGTATAGAATTTAACTAATTGTGTTATAAAGCTGAAGGAGTTTTATTAGAAGGCTAGAATAACGGGTTATTAAGTAGAGCCTAGTTAGGAAGTAATAGCGGTAGTAATATAGAAGGAGCCTCTTATATAGAACTTGGAACAATAGTAGAGGGCGCCTCAGATACGGCGGACCTCCTCTCCTCTTCCTCCAACTTCTCTTACTCTTCTATTAACTTTACCTCTCGTTTACTAAGGTTAAGACTATACTTTTCTAAAGAACAAACGCGCTTCTTAATATATTTTAGATAAGAAAGAGCCGCCTAATAGTAATACGCGGATTCCTCCAGGCGACAAATCCTCTCTTCCTTAATAGCTATAAAATCTTAATAGGTAGAGGTACACTCCTTATAGGCTTTTAATATATTTGCTAGAAAATAGTAAAAGGTACCCTCAGTTAGAAAAAGATTGTAGGACAAACCCTAAGAAAGATACTCTTTATATATAGAAGAAAGGGTAGTATTACTATAATAGTCGCGGTTTGTAGACTAACAGTTTAAATAATAGTAAGACGGATCTATTATAATATCTAGTAAAAGAATTAAGAAACTAGTATAGTAATTATAGGTAGAAGTATTCTCGCGTTAAACCTTTAGTATAGTAGAAGAGAAGAAAGAAGAAGAACCGGGCTATACTCGTAAGTTGAGTAGGACCTACTAGAATATATAAAGTACTAACCTCAGAACGGAAAAATATAGACACGGCCTTATAGTATACCTATACTAAGTATATTAGAAGCTAGGATAAGCTACTAGTAATAGTAGGATACTATACCTAGATAAAATAGGTAAGGTAATAGATTAGAGAGCTTCGAGATAAACTTATAAAAGGGGGGGTAGGTATTATAAATATAGAACGCTAAGAGGTACCGCCTTTATAGTTAGGGCTTAATCTAATATTAGCTACTATAGAGGTCGACTCGGACGAGGATTAATAAGGTAATAACAGGTAGAAGTATATTAGGGACTAGTTATTAAATAGTAAGTAGTAGGACTGTGGGAACTAGGGAGATAATTAGTTAGATAATAAAGTATAGTATAACCTATATATATAATTATAGTAGAAGTATTAGGTATAGTAGGATAAACCTAATAGACCTAACAGACCTAATAAGCTAGGCTTAGTAGTTTTAGACTCGGCTATATAAGACGGAGGATTTTCCTATTAAGATTAAATTCTTTATAGTTATTCTTGTAGATTTATCTTATTACTCTATTAGACTTCTAAATATACTTATTATATTTAAAGAACCGGCGAATCTAATACTCTCTCTTTACTAAAGCTACTACCTCTAACTAATCTAACGTAAATAAGGCCCCGGCGTATATACAACTGCAATAGTAGTTATTATATATACTAGTAGTATATAGGTTAGTAACATAGAATTATTGTTAAAGGCTGTATTAGATATATTATAAAATAGTAATTACTCTACAGGGTTAATATAATTAGTATTACTATTCTAGCTAATAGTAGAGATATTTTATATATTATCAGCTATTACTATAATTGCTAAGTACTTTATACTAATTAGATATTATTATACCCTTAAAGTAGCGTTAATATAATAATTACCGGGGTTCTAAAGATGTTATAATAATATTAAGTACGTTTACGCGATATTAGAGTGTATAAAAACTGCGATTTAGGCTAGATAACTAATTAGTTGTTAGTAGTAAAATATCCTATTAGAGGATTCCTTAGTAGTAGCTAGCAGTATATTCTCGTATAGAAGCGTACTTAGCGCCTTTTTATTAACTATAATATTAAATCGCGCTGCTATCTTATTAATAAATAAGTCTTATAGTAGCTAGGTCTTATACTACTATATATCGCGTATAACTCAAACTCTTAGAAACTAATTTAGATTTCTAAAGAATCGAAGTTTGTATTTATTACTTAATTACGATTTAAATTTCTACTTAGTAGAGATATTTAATAAGTAAACTAGAATTATAATATTATTAATATAAAAGAAGATAATCAGCTTATCGTTTATATATAAGTAAGATATTCCTAGTACTATTTTAAGGCCTAATTACCTTAAAGTCCTATCTAACTTATAATACTAAAGTTTCGGAGCATCCTTAAAACTATATATAGCTTTCTATAGTTGTAGATATTTTCTATACTTATATACGAAACCTTCTAGTATATAGATATATATTAACCTATCTAATCGGCAGTTAAGGAACGTGTTAACAATATTAAACTAGTATATATTAAGTTTAAAATAAGTTGCAATCGATATTAGAAAGTAAAAGGTTTATACGGCTAGTATAGTAGTATAAGTATCTCTCTATTAAGATTATAGATCGCTGTATATAACTAATCTAGCCTTAAATTTATTTAAGAAACCGTCCTTATTAAATTTATATACGAATACCTATATTACTAGAAGAATTTTAGTAGAGTTTTAAAGGATTATTACTTTTTACTAGGTATTTATATTCTTCTACTTCTATAACTTAGCGCGATAGGCCTTATAGAAGCTAGTACTAAAAGGGTAATTCTTTAGATTCTTATAGTACTTTAGTTCTAGTAGAAGCTGATTATAATAATATTTTCTAATAGTATAAGTTTCCTTTATATAATTTACCGGTATTAGCTTACTATTAGATAGTACTACAAAGGTTGTAAAGTATAACTAAGGCGGCCTGTAGCTGCGTAAGAACCTACCTCCCTAGATTATATTATCCCTTAATATTTAACTACTAATTTCTTCCCTCTACAGGGTATTATTTATTCTTCTTAAGAGTATAGAAGTATAAGAAGGCGATAGTTACTATCCTTATAGTAAATTATCGCTAAACGCAGTATTTTTACTATCTACTAGTAGCGCTGTAAGAGTATCCTAATTCTTTAGTACTGGCGCTAGTATTAATTCTAGTATTAGAAGTTCCTAATTACTAGTAATATCGTCGATTTATTCTTTAAAAATAGTATTCTCCTACTAATAGGCCTTCTTACTAATTAAATTACCTACTAATTCAGTAGAGATATTTTAATTAGGTAGCTGATTCTTATAGATCGCTTCTATAACTTTAATTATTTTATTATTACTACTATTAATAGAGCTCTTAATATTATTAATTTAAAAAAGAATCTTCTCTAGAGATTCTTTTAGTAGATATTTCTCCTTCTTACTAGATATAATATTGTTAAATATAATATCCCTAGTATTAAATACCCGTTTTAGTTTCGGAATCAGCACTCGGTATATATTTATATTCCTATATCGTAAGAGTTTCCTGATTAGTACCTACAACGCTAGTTTATTGCCTCTTAATAGAGTTTTATCTAAAATATACGCTCGCGATCCTATAACCTAAAGGTAAGTAAGAAACGGTTTATAGCTAAAAACGGCCTTATATAGAGTTTTAAATTGAAGGCTTATAATCGGCGTCCTATTAAGTAGGTATATTACTATATAAGCTAATTCGTTAGTATATTTATTAGAAATATTACTTTCTATTATAAGAGCATACGCGCGGGTTATAATTTAGTATCCTATTTATTCTACTAGGCTATTCTACTTAGGTATATAAGGCGCGCGAGCTTTAATCGCAATTTCTTAATTAAATAATACTTCTATAAGTTCTAAGAAGTTTAAGTTATTATCTATATAGATATATACGATCTTTCTTTTGTACTATCGTTTAATTTTTGCTAATAGTATTTTAAAGGCTTTTACGAGAGTAGATTTCAACCAATTATATATTATAAATCTCTTATACTACTAGGATACCTAATTAACTATATAAAATAGATATTTCTTACTATTATAGTACCTCTTATAGTCCTTCTAAAGTTGTATAATATTAATTACGATTCTCTTAAATAGTTTAGTAGCCGGGTAAAGCTAACTATACTAGCTAATCTACTGTAATAACTTTGCTTGTATATATATCTAGTAATCTTGCTATACTAATACTTCCTAATCGCTTAACTAGATACCCTTAGCTGCCTAAGGTAGGGCTAATACTAAATCTCTACCTAGGTAGCCTAATAATCAGTATACTTTAGCTAAAGAAATAATTCGCATTAGTTACTAGCGATAGAAAAGCTTTTCCTTAATTACTACAACTATCTTATATCCGGAAAGTAAATCGAGTAGAGGCCTTTTTACTAGATCCGCATCTAGTAGCTAATAGCTATTAAACAACTCTAAATAATAAACGATATTATGGTAATTATATTAGTAAAGATAATCTCTACCTAAGTTAAACTAGATACTCTATTCTCTATTTCTAATTAGGGCTATTATATTAGTTAGTAACTAAGGGATATAAGTAACTTCTATTAGCTTAATATCTCTTAGGCCCGTAGGAGAATTAATTATAATTATAATAGTACCCTATTCTAATATAGGGTATATACTACCTCCTACAGCAATTTTATCTTTAGAATTTACTATCTAAATAGTCTACTAACTAAAAGCTTTAGAGTTGTATATATAGATATTAGAACCTAGATTAAGTATCTACTAATTTAGGATACTAGTCTCTTCTTTCTTAAGGGTAGTACTTGCTGAAAAATTGCCCCTTTAAATTACCTAGGTATTTTCCTAGAGGCTAGCAGCTTTTATAGAAGTTTTACTATTAAACGAGGATTTCGACTTTTTATATTTTTCTATATTTACTTTTAGAGTATTCTTTTTCCCCTAGTTATTCCTATTTAAGATATTATCTCGGGCTTTTAGTATTTCCTAATCTAGTACCTAGTTTAATAGTCTAATCGATTCGTTTACGTACTTATAATTACTCTAGAAGTGCCGCTTCTTATAGAAATAGGGTAGTAGAGTACGCGATCGCGAATCGGATTTTTCTTAAGGCTGCTGTATAGTACTATTAGAATTTACTTAAGAAATTAATAGATATTATAAAGCTGCGAATAAGCTAAATACCTTCTATAGATTAAAATATCTATAGTAATTAGTATATTAGTATACTAATTATTTAATTATAAGAATTAGTTGATTAATCCTACCTAGCTTATTTTTAGCGTTAATCGGTACTATATAGATTAGCGCCTATACCTTATCTTTCTTAATAACTGTTAGAAGAAAATCCTTTTCTGCTCTAAAGCTCTAAACTTCTACTAAGCTAGCAGTTTTAATATAATAGATTACCTAATTCTACTAATTTAGCTACTTCTCTACCTCTCTATCAGTTGGGTACTTAAGGAGAGCTTAATATTCCTTCTAGATTAGTTGCTCCCTCAACTCGATAGTAGGCGCTAACTTTTCCTATAAGATTCTAAGAATCTTATAGCTGGTTATATTATCGCTAAGTATTACTTTATATTAAAGCGATGTTATTGTTAGAATATTGCTATATATAATATAGAGAGCGTTATCAATTTTAATCTAATTCTTCTTCTATTAGTTATACTAATCTCTTACCCAGTTCTAATCTGTTGTTTATATTAAGGTTATCTTCTTATATATAACTCTACTAGAGGGGTATCTTTCTATTTCCCCTTCTAGATTTATTTTTAGGGTCCGGAACTCACCTATATTAAGGAGGGGAGGTTCTAGCCTATAGATTTTAACCTCTTTAAGAGGTACGCTTGGATCTAAATATTCCTATACCCTTAATCTACTAGCTATTAATTTATATTACTTAAGCTAATCCTCCTAATTACTAGAAGTACTAAATATCTTCTTTTTAGATATAGCTATAGAGGAGTGTACAACCATTATAATACTAGAAATATACTAGGATATATCGATACTAGAAAATAAAATAGCCTTAAATACGATATAATATATTAATAGGTTTATAAAGTGCAGAATTTGTATATAATACTAAAAGAATAGCCTTAAACGTGATATAGTATATTAATAAGCTTATAAAGTATAGAGTTTGCACGTAATTCTGATAGCTAAGTGCCTAAAGATTGTTAGTAAACGATAAAGATAATAATATCGCGATATTATAATACTAAAAAAAGGTATAATATCAATCGCGATATATATATAAAAAGGTTAAGTTGCAGTTATTTTAGTACAGTAACCGGGCTTATAACTATAGTAAGAAGCGAATCTTGTCTCAGGGAGAGAGATAAGGAGCTGAACTAGTTAATTAAAGATAGCTAGCGGGCAATATTTATATATATAAAAAAGGGGTATATTAGCTAATATCTAGCGTAATATCCAGCGTAATATCGACTGTAATATCGTATATCGATATCTAATACAGCTTGGTAGACTAGCCGAAAATCCCTATAACAATTCTATAGTAAGGTTCTATCCGGTTCGGAACTAAACTAGAAGATTTATAATAAGGAACTATTTACAATCGTTATAGCGTTTAAGTAATAGAGGGTAGAACTTACTTTAGTAGCTACTAGAACTCTAATATATACCGATTATCGCTTACTTAAATATTTTATAACTATAAAGGTACTTAATACTTATTAAATTTGTTAAACTAAAGAATTAGCTTAGTATTAGTTCTAAATCGAGTATACCCTAAATAAAAATAATACTAGAGTAAATATCCTTAGTTATTATAAATAAGATATAGAAAACTTAAAAGTAGTTTAAACTAATAACTAGTCGAGAGTTCTATTTAAATTGTATTAACTTTACTCTCAAATTAATACCGAATTAGTCTAGTCCTATATTACTTAAATAATAACTTAAACGGCTATACTAAATATTATTAAAGGCTAGGAGTAGATTATATTACTAGACTCTCTAGAGTTAATTAATATATTACTATAGGAAAACCGAGTCTCCTTTACATAAGAACGCACCCTTTTACCCTATAAGTATTAGATAGAGAATAGACTACTTTTCTATAATAATCGCTTATATATTCTATTAGATTCAGGCCTTTATATATAACTTATATAAGAGGCTTATAACTAAGTATCTTCTGCACACCTAAGCGCTACTAAAACCTATTAGTTACTATCTTAAAAGTACTACTAGAAGGGTATAAAAGCTATTTATAAACGATATATATAGAATTATATTCTATACTATAAAGCTTATCTGATATAAATTTGAACCCTAGGTTTTATCTACCTACTTCCTATACTAAATTAACTAATATAGTATCTATATATTAACTTTAAAGATTTCTCTATAGATAAGTCCGGATATAATTAGATTATAGTAGTAATTAATTGCCTATTTAAATAAGTAGTATCTATTCTCTATTATCGTATAATTAATATATAGGGAATAGCTGAATTATTTATTTAATAGATATACTACTTTAGTTATATACCTGAAACTATTATTTTAGACTAAAAACCTTAGTTTATATCTAGTTTCTAGTTCGAATTCTACTATATTTTAGGTATAAAGATTAAACTATCTACTACTTATTATAAAAAGACTAACGGATAGATAGAGATTATAAATAAGTATATTAATTAGAGACTATACTCTTTCGTATCTTTCTACTAGGACAACTAGAGTTCTCTATTACCTATAATTAACCGAGTATAAGCAACTCTACCCTATATAACTATTAGAATATCCCTATAGTAGATCCTATATAGATTTAAGTCCTATTAGAGTTAGGATTAGAAATATTCTATTAATCTTATTACTATAATAGATAAATTAAATTATAAGAATACTTTAGCTCTAGTAACTCGTATATATATAGTTTAGGAAACCGTAAAAGCTAATATTAAAAAGGCTTAGAATTATATATAATCCGTTATTAACTATTACTAGTAACCGATTAATTAGTAGATCAGTAATATAGTCTACTTAAATACTAAGAATCTTACGGTCTAGAGACTAAGTAGAAAGCTATCCGATTAATAGGAGGGCCCTTTTAAAGTACTAGAATAGGTTAGAAACTTGTACTATCTATAACTACCCCTAGGGTCGAGAATATATAATATTTTGGTACTAAACCTACTGTATAAAAACCCCTAGGACCCTCTACCTAGATAAGAAGTTCTAAAACCGCCCGCTATTGCTATTAATAGGGTAGAAGAGTAGGAGGTTAAGGAAATACTAGCTAGTAAATTATATTATAAGACCTTTAAATACCGTATAAAATCGGTAGAATATAATTCTAACCCGATCTAGTATAAAGCCTTAAACTTTATAGGTTCGTTTTATAAGCTAAAAGCTTTTTATAATAAGTATTCGAATTGCTTAAAACCCCTAAAAGCTCTAACTAAATAGATTAAAGTATATTAGAATAGTATAGAGAATATATATTATCTAATAGATAATAATATATAAGAGTTAAGTAGTAGATTTAAAAACTAAAGTATAGGCCTAAAATTACTTCTCTATAGTATCCGGAGGATCTAATAGTAGGCTATTAGATATCTCTCTAGTCCTCTTCTCCTTTACCCTCCTTCTCTTTTCTTCCTTCTAGACTCCCCCTAAACCTCTTCTATCTTATTTTTAGCCGCTTAAGAGCGTCGCGATATTAGCCTAAAGGCTAGATACTAGAGCCTTTAGAGCCGAAACCTAATAGAGTAACTTAGTATTCTAGTAGAATAAAGCTATCTAGATATTAGCTTTAAAAAGGCTAGCTTTCTAACTTTTTACAATCTAGACTATAAATACTAGATTATAAGCGGACTCTAAAATAGCCTTAAAGGCTACCTTTTTATCCTCCTTATCTCCTATATATTAGGCCGTTGCCTATAGTTTAAGATAGCCCTAGAAGACTAGAAACTCCTCTTTATAGTAGAAGGAGATTTATAAGTACGTTAGTAGTAAATACTCTACTAGTATTAGATACGATTCGTATAGGGTTGCACTTTTTATTTTATAAGGTATAATACTCGCATTTTTTTAATTTTAGGGACTGAAAGGTAAATATTATATACCGCCCGCGGGTAAGCGCGTATATAGCCTAAAGGTAGATAATCTAAAAGGCCTCTAAAGAGGCTTTAGAAGGTAGGCGGAGTAGTATATTAATTAATTTTTTCTATAAAGTATTAGTAATACTTTAATAATTAACAGTTCTAGAGATACGTAATAATATATATAGAATAGAAGTTGTTATTTAGTTAAGGAAGTTTAGTTAACAGCAATCTAATAATATACTAAGGCTAGTAAACGCTTGTTACTATACGCAATAAAATTGCAATATTAATAAACCGTTATAATAGTAGTTACTAGCCGATATATAGATTAATTATACTTACTATAAAAACCTTACTTAATATTATATTAATATATAAATATATCTCTATAGGTAATTATATATATTAGCTCTTACTAATAAATACCCCTTTAAAGAAATTTCTTTATACTAGAACCTATCTATAATAGCCCTAATTCCCTTCTAAACTAGCGTAGATAGAAACTATTAGCCTATAAGAAGGGGGGTAGTATAATAATATAAAGAAATCGTTCTACGAAAAGCTTTATATATAACCTTATCTTAAAACTTTTTACTTATCTTATTCTACCCCTAGCTCTACCCCTTTTCCTATCCGTATATAGTTATATACTCTTTTATAAGTAGCTTAGTAGTTCTTCTATATCCTTTCGTATAAAGTCTATAGGTGTTAATAGAATTTCTAGGTTCCTGAACCCCTATATACTCCTATATACCTCTAAGTAGATTCATACTATATTTAGACCTATTATCTTATCTATACTATTATAGCTATAGCTAGATATATACTATATAGATACTATACTACTAGTTTAATTCTCTTAGTAATTTAACTATAAAATCTTCGCTATATTAATAGCTAATATTAATAAAGCTCTAGCTCTAAAGATATATATTAACCCTATTACTAAAGTACTTAAAGAATACTATAACCTATTATCTATCTTCTTATATAAGAATATAGATAAGTTACTAAAACGACAACTATATAATTATAAGATTAAACTAGAGAATAGTAAGTTATTATAGACGCTTACGCGTAGTTAGTTAATCGCACTTTACGTAGTTAACTCTATTACTACGTACTATATATAAATATTAAAATATTATATAAAGAATAGAGATATCTATATTATATAGGTTTTTTATAGAAGCTAGGTCTATACTACTATATAGACTAGCTGGGTCGGTAAAACCTTCCTCTATTATAGTTAAGACAAGTTGGTTATATTCTAGCTAGCAGCTAATAGCTATTACTAGCAGCTGGTTCGGGTATTATAGTAAGGGTAGTATAAGTATAGAGGTGTCGCGGTATTACTATAATAGTACTCCCCTCTTAGTTATAAGCTCCTACGAGTTAGGTCTTTATATTATATTTAGGTTATTTATAATTAAATAGTAGTTATTAATACTAGTATTAGTTAAAGTTGTAGGTGTATTAGTATAATTAGTTATTATTATATAGTAGTACTATACTAGAGATTAGGTTAGGTTACAGGTATATTAGCGCGACTAGTAGTTAATAGTAGTATTATATTAGAAATTAGGTTAGTTTAGTTCTTATAGTAATACTATACTAGAGATTAGATCGGTTCGGTTTATATAGTAGTATTATACTAGAGATTAGTAGTAGTATTATTACTAGTATTATATTAGTATAGTATTATTACAGGCGTCTAAGAATATACTTAGATTAGACTCTAGCGCCTAATTAAAAATCTAGACGTAATATCGTATTCGGGTCTTATTTATTCGAGTTTCTAGCGTGGTAATCTTCTACGGTAGTTGTCTTAGTAAAGTTACTAGCTAGATACTATTCTAGGTTATAATAGCTAGTCTACTTAACTAGGTATTTATACTAGCATCTCTATCGGTTGTAGTAGAGGTCTTCTATTCGCTTAATAAGGTATTCTAGTTTTCTATTAATTTTAATAGGTTTAGGGTTGTATACTTATTAACTAGGCAAGTAGTTAGACAACTTAGGTACTAGCTATAATAGCGATATATAGAATATAGGATGTATTTTAGCCGATTCGGGTAGCTTTAGTTTATAAGCATATAAGAACACCTTCGCGATAACCTTATAGAGGCTTATATTCTTCTAGTTAAGCTTTTTTAACGGTCTTTATATACGTATATTTCTAGTATCTAGCTAGACTAGATTACTAACCTAGTAGTTAAGGGCTGGTACGTACTTGCGGTTAGTATACTCTTATTAGAATACTTATACCTAGGTAAGTTCTTTTCTAATATACTCTATAATATCCTTTATCTTATTAACTAGTCTATTAGCTTTCTAGACTATTAGGGACTATTTTAGTAGTTAATAGATCTTTGTAAGCAGCTTAAAGCCTATTTAAAAGTGCTAGCTAAAGTAGGCTAGAAATAGGAAGACTTTTATTAATTTAGATACTATATTATTCGCTTTAAACTACGCTGTTAGTAGCTATTTAATCTAGTTATCTTATTTATAGCTAGTATAGGTTTAGAGAACTTGTTCTATTACTATATTAGCGTTCTCTATCTAGCTATTAGTTTTTAAGTAGAAGCTGGTTGATATATATATATTAATTTATAGCTATCATAGAGTTCTTAGTAGAAGGTAGAAATAAACTATATCTTACAGTCGGACGTAATAGTATATAGTAGTCTATAGTAAACCTATATATAGCGACGGAATAGTTAGATAATATTAAGAGCTTCGATTCTTGTGTATAGTATTAGGTATCTATACTTACTAAGCCTATTAACTACTACTATAATATTCGTACAACCTTTTAATTCTAGTATATTAGTTATAAAGTCTATAGAGATATCTTAAAACCTTTATTTAAGTATAGGTAACAGTTTTAGTAATCTATAGTACTTCTCTCTAGAAGTTTTACTTCTTTAGTATATATAATAATAGCCTACATATTATTATACTAAGTTAAATATTTTTAACTAATAGTACTCGTGCTAAAGTAGTTCTAAGGTCTTTCCTCAACTAGGGTATCTATTAGATAGTAAGTTATAAATAGCTTACAGCAGCTTAAGCTTTAGCTTATTATAGTCTAGTACTATAAGTTAATTTTAGTAGTATAGTTAGTTATTATACTCTTTATAGTTAGCTAGAATTAGAAGCTTAGATTAACAGGCTCCTTTTCTTAATAACTTTAGGGTATCTTAGATTAGATTATTATTCGGGTATTCTTTATTAATAATCTCTATAATTAATCGGCCTATTTCTATCTATTAGAATAGTTTAGGACGAAGTAATATCTATTAATAACCTCTATAAGCCTCTTCTTATATAGGCTTATTTTATAACCTTTAAGTTAAGGTATTAGACTTCTCTCTAAGTTTTCTAGGTTAGTATATAATACTAAAGTTAAACCTTAATAGATATTCTAACTAATAGGTCTATTAGTAACTTAGCTACTTTATTATTATAAAGTACTATAGGTTCTTATAATTATTTAGCACTTTTATAAGAAATGCTGCGCCTTCTAATTCGGGCCTCTATTACTTAAAATATTAGATAATTATAAGTAGTTCCTTATTATATATCTTATAGTTACCTTTAGTAGGGTTTATATACTTAGAAAAGTAGGTAATAGGTTTTAGTTTACTGTTAGTACCTTTCTAAGATAGTATACTAGCTATTATAAAGTTAAATGCGTTAGCTTCTACTACTATTAGTAGTTTAGGGTTAAAGTATTAGAAAATTAGTATAGAAATAAAGGCATCTTTTAAGTAGTTAAAGGAATATTAACAGCTATTATTCTAGTTAAATTAAGTGTTCTTCTTAGTTAGGGCTATTAAAAGGGAGACTTTTTATAAGAAGTTGCTAATAAATTATTAGTAGAAGTTCGCGAAGCTTATAAAGGCTTAAATATCTTTTATATTCTTAGAGTATTTCTAGTTAATAATTGTCTCTACCTTCTTCGGGTCTATATAGATCTCTTCTATAGTAATTATATACTCTAGGTAGGTTACTTCTAACTAGTAGAACTTATACTTATCTATATTAAGCTGTAGACTATTCGCTCTTAAGGCTTTAAAGACTAGCTAAATATACTACTTATAATCCTTCAGATTCTTACTAAATATTAGAATATTATTAATATAGATAGTATAAAATATATTAAAGTATAGTTTTAATATATTATTTATAAAGTATTAGAACGTACTTAAAGTATTAACTAGGCTAAAGAGTATTACTAGGTATTTAAACAGCCTGTAGTATATATAAAAGGTAGTTTTCTATTTATCTCTTTTAGTAATCCTTAGCTTATTAAATATAGTAATAATATCGAGTTTTATATAGTATTTAGTCTTACTAAATTAGGTTAATATTTTTTAGATTAGTAGAATTAGGGATTAGTTCTTAATAGTAATAGTATTTAGGGCTCTATAGTTTATATAGAATTAGAAACCACTTCTAGGTTTCTTTATAAAGATTATAGGTATAGCTACTAATAATAAGTTTACTCTAATAAATCCCTTAGATAAGTTCTTATTAAGGTACTTCTTTAATATCTTTAACTCGTTTTAGAATATCTTATAAAATAGACTAAAGCTAGCTTACTTACTATTTTCTAGTTTAATCTTATAATTATATAGTTATTATTTAGGCAGCTTATCTACATCTTTATATAAAAAGATAGATAATAGATTATAGTATTCTTTAGGCACTTTAGTAATAGAGTTAGTATATACTTTTAAGGCTAGAGCCTTATTAATATTAGCTATTAATATAGTAAAAATTTTATAGTTAGATTATTAGGAAAGTTAAACTAGTAGTATAGTACTTATATAGTATATATCTAACTATAGTATAGACTTTAGGTATTTAGGTTTAAATAGATCCTTTTAACTATAATCTTTATTTAAGGTTAGGTTAGTTTTAGTTTTAGGTTCTTTTAACTAGCGTAGTATTTTAGGCAGCTAGTAATTATATTAGATATAGCTTAATAGATAGAGTTTTAAATAGTACTATCTAAACTTTAAGCTATATAGGAGTTATAAATTAATTACTTTAGAATCTCTTTTTATATTAAGTTTAGATAGTTTATAATCTTTAATAACTATTTAAGCAGCCTATTAGTAGATAATAGTACTAGTAGATTATAAGTATTAAGTTAGGTATTAGTTAGTAGTAAAGACTAGCTGTTTATTCTTATAGTTTAAGTTTATATAATACTTATATATCTATAACTATCTTAGAATTAACTAGTATTTTCCTAGTATAGTTATATAGAAATATACTGTCTCTAAATAGTTTAGGTGTTAGAGGGTTAGGATAACTAAGTAGAAGATAGTCCCCCTATAGAAAACTTCTCTATTAAAGCTAGTCGGGTATAAATTATATAGGAGTTATATCCTTTAGAGTTTTAAGGTATATATAAGGTCTCTATAGATATAGTTATAACTAGTAGCCCCAGTATTAATAAGAATATTAATATCTTACTAGACTAGGTCTTAATAGATTAAGAAAGGAGCTAGAATCTAGTAGTTCTATAACTATTTCTATAGAGGCTAGTTCTATAGATATATAGAGATTTAGTATAGGCGTAGTCCTAAAAGGTAACTTACTTCTAAAATAGACCTTTTAGCAATATTCTAGTTAATAAGACTAGCTGCGTTTAGGAGTAAGAGTAATAGCCTTATCTATAAGATAATAAGTATATTAAGGATTAGTTGGAGGATTGGTTAGAGGATTAAGAGTGGGATCTACAGGGTATAGTAGAGCTCTAAAACCCTTAATAGATTAATAGTAGAGGGGTACTATATTCTAGCAAAATATATCTCTTACTACTATATTTATAATAGCGTTCTTTATAGCGGTATCTTTCTTATTTATTAGAACTTACAGGCGCGTAGCTAGAAGTATTAAATTTTATAGTATTCGGGTCCTTCTAGTAAGTAATATAATACTTCGGTTATTTACGGTAGTTGTCGGGTAGGTAATATAGGTTAGTATTATATAGGGAAATTAGGTTAGCGTAGTTGTTTAGGGTGCTAGGTATTATAATACTAATTATAACACAGCGGAGCTTATTAGAGAGAGAATATTAGAGATATATAATTTATCTAGTCTTATTTAGTTTAGTATCTGCAATTAGGCGTTAGAATTTAGTAAAGTAAGTAGGGAACCTACTTTAGCCTTATTTTAAGGTCTCTAGCTTACTCTATACTATAGTCTCCTTATTCCAGTTGCTATAGGTAGATTCTAAGAAGGCGACTAAGCTGTCTATAGAGTTAATACCCTTATCTATTAATAGGTTAACTAATATTACTGGGTCTTATTTTAGGCGGGAATAAGTATATAGAAGGCGGGTACGTTTAGTTAGGTATTAGTCAGCGTTTCCTTCTAATTTATAGCAGAGTTTTTTAATAAAGTATAAAAGCTCTAAGTATTTACTAGAGAATATTAGAGGGTTAGATAAGTAGTTAGAACGGAAATATAGGTTATACGTAGTTTTAAGTAGATTAGAAGTTAATATAGGTATCTATTTAGAAGCTAGGGTTATAGGCTAAGTTAAGCTAAGGGTGGGTAATAGTTCTATTACTATTAATATACTAGTAGCTAGTAGAAGGGTAGCTATTTAGCGGCTACTAAATTCCCTTCGTATTACTTTAAGGTCTAACTTATAGCGGTTCTCCTAGGTTACTAAAGCCTCTACTAGCATCTCGTTCTTCTACTATAAAAAGTCTAGCTTACTCTAAATCTCTTTAAATATACTAATAAGCACGTTCTTATCTATAGTATATAATAGTAGATAATATAATATAATGTTACGGACGCTTATATATAGTT